>JAMQGT020014599.1:0-120583 GCA_024447675.2 Pterophyllum scalare | reverse complement strand
ACGATCTGTGTTCCCAGATCAGAGTTTGCTATCTGTGTTCCCAACCCAGAGGCTGTTACTTCTCCTGAGGCCTTCCCTGTGCCGAAGCACCCTGCATCCAAACCTGCTCCTCAGGTGGGGGTTGCTGTTTCCAGGGTGAGGGTGGTAAATGGCCAGTCTGCCCCTGCATCTGTGCCTGTTCCAAGGGTGAGGATGGCCAGGCCCCAGCCTCCATATCCACCTCTGGAATCTACAGAGCACCATACTGAGCAACCGCAGTCACCTCAGGAGATGGCTGAGCAGCCCCAATCTTCTGAGTCACCTGAATCACCTGCACAGCCTCAGTCAGTGCTGTAAGAGCCTGTTCAGCCAGAAGGTCCCACTCCGCCTGAGTGTCCAGAGTCCGAGCTAGTGGGTCCTGTTCTTACTGAGTGTTTTAAACAAAACAAAACAAAAAAACCTCCATAAAGTAAGGACATATTACTATTTATCACTGATTGAAGAAAATAAGAACAACCCCCTGTTTTGTTTCAGCAATGTAGCCAAGCTGATAAAGAGTCAGAGCTCTGTTGATATATGTATTCCTTTTAAACTTAACTAGTAATGACAATAATTTCTTCACAAATAACATTGTAACCCTTAGAGTAAAAATTATTCATAACCATTTCATAGATACATACAGCTACTTTTATGTATATATATATATATATATATATATATATATGGGGCGCTTTACATGTTCTTTGTGCCTGCATGGGTTGGATTTCCTCCCACAGTCCTAAGACATGCATGGTCACTGTCATGGTTCTCAGCCAATTGCCCAACAGTTTGTTTTTTATTCTTTGAGGTTCTGTTTTCATTGAGTTCTGTTTTTTTCCTAGGTTTTTGGTTTTGTTTATCCATCATAGTTTCTTGTCCTGTTATTATTTATTGTTATTTGCATATTGATTCCTAGTTCCCTTTGTTCCTGTCTCCCTGTCATGTCTCTGGTCTTATGTGTTTTTGTTGTGTTGTTTCCTGTGCAGTGTGTCAAGTCTGTGTTTCAGCTCCAGGCTCATGACCACGGTTTTCTATGCTAATATTATACACTTGTATTTTGGATTCTGATTTCCTGCAGACCTCACTGCCTTGTTCTTGATCCCCCATGCCACCCCATTTAAAACAAACAAGAAATTCCCTTCTTGGGTCGAATTTAGATGGTCTCCCTTTGTTTCTCTTAGTTTTCTCTGGGAGTCAGTCACAATGAGCTTAAAAAATTGCCAGTACTTACTTTCTTATTGAGGAGGCAGAGCAAGTCATCTACTAATCAGGAGGTTGGCGGTTCAATCCTCGGCTGCTAGCAAGATACAAGTCGCTCCTGATGTGTCTGTCAGAGTGTGACCGTGTGTGCGTGAATGTTAGATAGAAAGCACTTAGATGTAGAAAGTGTTTTGCGTGCTTATGTAGAGTAGAAAAGCACTACATAAGAACCAGTCTATTTACCATATTATTGAAGGCATGCTGTACAATAAATCTTAATGTCAGTCCACCTCATCTACCAGGTCTTTAGGCTTAGTTTCATACAGTCATGGTAATTGTTTTTATTGGAGAAAACAAAAAGACCTTCTGCTTTTATCTAGCCTGAACTGCAGATGAAATTGGATACGTTTAATATATTTAATCACCTATTCACTCATATGTCAGTTTATTCATAAAGTTTCAATTAAAAGAAGTTTGGATGCTCGTATGATGTGGAGCACTGCATCTCTGCATCAGACCGGACAGGGGCAGCATTCCTGGCCAGGACAGCCGTGAGCGTGATGGGAGGGGCGGATAAGAGGAACAGCAGCAGCAAGTCTGAGGTCCAACATCCTCTGCCGAAGCTCTCCTGCACCCCTCCTACTTCTAGAACCTCATAACCCCAAACCTTTTCCATGAGTATTTTCACGTCTTATCCATAAAACGGAAAGCGGTAAAGCGAAGTTGAAGTGGACATCGTCTTCGTGGCGTAAATCACATTTTTATTGATGTTTTTTTCTTCTTCTTTGGCCCGGTGTTCCCAGTAAACCAGGAAAATTGCTTGGTGTAGCTGTATCGGAGAGAAGGCTCGGGAGGAGGTGAAACTGCGGGATATGATGACCGAGAAAGACGCAGTGACAGAGAAGATAATAACAGGTGAGTCGGCGTATGTCGTGACGTTAGAAAGACCCGTTTTATGAATTGCTGAAAGCTGCGGCGATAGCAATTAACGCACGCGCACGTACGCAGTTGCTGTTCGGCGCGGTCGTCTGTGGGACGCGTTCACGGGACCTCCTCTACAGATTTCCGAGATTGAAGGTTAAATGAAGGCTGTGGGCACTAAGAACTGCTGAATTTCGGTCTAAGCCTGTCTAAAAAGTCTGCGCGACACCTTTGCTGCAGTGCAGGGAGGCTGTATGAGCTGCGAAGCCCTGCCTGGGCTTTCCAAGGGCACCCGCAACTACCCCGCACCGAGAAAGAACATGTAAGGAAGATGGCGATAAGTTTATGACTCTGGCTCGTGTTTTCCGACCACCAGCGTGAGCTCAGTGTGTCAGGTCGTCGCCAGAGAGCTGATGCATATCAGGTCTGTCCTCCATAACGGTGCGGAGTTTGGTCACGTGGCCCATCCCACCGGAGTTGTGACTCAATGCAGCAAAAAAGTCTGCACCATGTCCTCAGGTAACGTAGCGCTCATCACCCGCCCAGCCGGAGCTGCTACAGTGCGTGCTGGGGCTACAGTCCTGTGTTTCACATCACTGTCCTGCTTGGTTTTCTAAGTCCACTTTGTTAACGATCACTGTCTTCCATCTGGTTTCTCATCATCATTTCTGGCACGACATTTTATTGTTGCTTGCTGAATTAACAAACAGTTGTCACTAACAGTTATTTGTACTCTCTTGCACTCCAGATGTACAATTCAGCGTACCAAGCTGGATTTAGTTTGACAGTTTCGACCTTTAGGAGTATCCAGTGGGATTTTATATAATGTCCTCAATGGCAGGGGTGACAATTACTGCCGAAAAGAAAAGAAAGAAGTTAAGATCCCATCGGGTGACTGTCCTACACTTTCAGTATTTTAACTACTTCTGGTAATTTATATGAAGTTATAGCTGAAGTTTAGCTTTTGCTGTTGGTATTGTGAAGAGCAGACTTTAAATTAGGCAAAGATTACATGGAGCTTGGCTGGTTGGAAGTCTGCAGAATCTCTTTCCTCACCAAACAAACAAACAAACCAACAGAAGGACTGTCCTTTGTGGATCCTGGTGGCAGCTCTCCAGACTTATGTAATCTACCAGAATGAATGCCATAGAGATTGCACCCTGATGATGTCTCACGGGGACGGGAGCTTGATAGAAGACCATGTTTGAGTAGAACTCCAAAAGCCAAAAATTGTTACTTGTTAAAGTCACTCTCCTTACTTGTGGGGTAATAAAGTCATACTGGAATAGATTGTGTGTAAGACAACTGAATGGAGTTCTTACTCACAAGGATTCCTGCTACCTGCATGAGTTGGTTGTAAAGAAAGAGTTTTATAAATGGTGTAAGTAGAGAGTTGATCACGCTGCATATGCCATTTGTGTCTCTGGGATGGAAGAAGAGGTCAGCGACATGTATAATCTGCAGATACATTTTCTTCCTGCCTCTTTAGTGTGTTCTTCTGATTTTAGCTTTCCAAAATACTTTAAACGCAAGAGGAAAGCCATGGTTGGGAATAAATGTTGGATACACTTTAAGAATCCAAACTCTTGTACTTTTTGAAATAAGCAGTGATATGACATGAATACAACACCACTGCTTATTTCCCAGTGTAGTGCTCCTCCTTCCCTGCAGCCACAGTAAACTGCAGGGAAGTGCACAATCATGATAAATGTCAACAATGAAGCAGATGGTATATTCATTTGGGGCTGTTTATAGCGCTATTCCTCACATTAGACTTGACATCTCTGAATCTAAGTTGGGCAAGTCTCTGTGTTTGAAATCATTTTCTGGGCAGTCATTAACCTAATGCACGCGTATCTTACATCTTCACAGCAGCACTTGGACGATGAAAGGGACCTTTTGTTCACGATGGTGTCCTGGCTGAACCTTTATGGGTTTGCTAAGTTCAGAATAAATGGAAAGTATGCATGCTGCTAGATGCCAAACATACAACTGCTTTTTCATTTCTCAATGTCCAGCCATGATGATCTGGAGCTGAAATAAGCCTGATTTGCTGCAAGCAAAAAAGGGGGGAAAAAATGTAAAAAGGTTCAAATATTAGAACATTTACACATTTGTCTAACAAGCAAATGATCCTCGGTTCAATCCTGGGAGGAGACATAGATCCCTTTGGGGTTGTATCAGGAAGGGCATCTGGTGTAAAAAAAAAAAAATCAACTACCTGCTGTGGTGACCCCCTGTGAATAAGGAAACAACCAAAGTAGCTTCTGATGTATTTATTGTGGCATATTTTGTTCCCATTGCAGCACTTTCCGTTTCAGAAACGAAATTTAAGTAAGTCTTAGGAGGTGATGGTAAATCTGAGCTCCTTTTCGGGGGTACCTGTTGGTACAGTCATTTGTTTTGCTCATCCATCTGTGTCATGACATCATACCCAGGCAGTCATATTAACCATGATTTTACTTTCCCAAACAATATAGCTCAGCAAACCTGTACAGAGTTTGGCATTTTCAGAAATATGTTTGACATGTTTATGCATATGATGGTTAGGTTCCAGATTCTTGGTTCTAAGTCTCTGCCTCCATCTCACCCTAGCCTCTTCTGTCAGTCCAGCCCTCTGCATGTTCTTTTTCTTGCTGCCTCCAAACACGCCTTCCCCCTCTCCTTTTCCTTTGTCTTTGGCCAAAAGTAGCACAGCTTCCACCCTGCTGTCAACAGCACCGGTAACCCATGCAGAGCCAGTACGGAAATTTTATTGATGATCTGCATGTTTGATTTGTCAAAGATTTAACCCTGGGCAAAAAAGAAGAAAAAATCAACCTGCTAGTGGCTGGCTTAGCTGTGGCCTGGATTCATTTTGAGTGAATTAATAAATAATTAGGGTTTCCGCCATGAAAGTTGTTAAGCCTGGTGACTGCTGAGGCCATGGGGGTTTGGGTGGGGTGATGTGGTACGGTTTGATGCAGTTCATTCATATATCGCTACAGAACAAAGGACAAAGGAGGGAGACAGAGACATACAGAAGAGTTCATTTCCTATTTCCAGCATGAAGCTAAATTAACACAGAGCTGGATCATCCATGAGCCAGACAGAGTTAACTGGTATGCTGCTGGATCATTTCTTTGTCAACCTGCAACACCATCTCTTCAGAAAACTGTCCAGTACATTGAGTGACTGTGCATAAATTTTGCCACCCTAGAGTCTTTTCAGTTTCTCACTGGTCTCAACACAAAATAAGGTGCGACTGAGAGAGCACTTTCCCTTTGAGCGTTTCAGAGTGTCGATGGGTTCCCTCTGTAGTGTAGAGGAGTTCGAGGTGTTACCATGGCAAACTAGCATCAATCTGCACACCAATCGGCTCATGACCTGAATCATAAAGAACCTTTCCCAATATAAGAGTTAAAGTGTGCCAGACATCAGAAGTCTGTCGTGGTCCTGGGCCTTTTGCCCGGTGTTTTGTGTGTTTTGGTTTTGTTGAGGTCCTGATATTGCCATTCCCTTTGTCTGCTTATGGTTTACATTCTTAGTTTGTAGGTTTTGCAATGTTGAGTTTTTGTTATGGCCTTAGAACATCTTAGTTTAGTTCTGGAGTTATGTTCTTAGTTACAGTTATTGCTTTCGCTGAGTCCCTGCCTAGTCTTGTTGTCAAGTCTGGATTTGTGTCATGCCTAGTCACTTCCTGTTTTATTTTGTCAGCCTGGTTTCTTGTACATGATGTTTGATTCAGTTCGCCTGCTCTCTTCGGTTTTGTTGTGTTTTCCCAAATCACCCTGTGTGTATTTAAGCCCTTTGTTTTCCTTGGTTCATTGTCACATTGTCCCTCATTGAAGTGAGTTTCTCTGCTCTGTTTCCATTTAGTCCAAGTAGCCATATTCTTTATGTTTAGCTTATTCCCTGCCAGCAATAAAAGCTGTGTTCTGAGTTCACCTCTGTCTCTGAATTCTGGGTCCACATCCTGCCTGCATCACTACCGTATCATGACAAAGTCAAATGCAGCACTGCCAAAAATACACACTATTGGAATCAAACTGCATACTGTTGAAATCAAAACAGATGAGATAAAAATCATTTGTGATTTTTAATATACAAAAGTAAAATTTCAAATAACTGAAATCACACAATAACAAACTCATAACCGGTTGCCCAGAGGTTCCCAGCCCGAGTTTTAAAGGAAATTAGGTTGATCAGGTGGTTGTGTGTTGTTTCATGTGTCAGTCACAAGATGAATTATGGCTCACGAAGGCTGGTTTGAGCCATAAAAGTCTCATATTTGGATACTGATAATTCAGAGATTCACAACTCTGAGAATGTCGAGGACCACAGAGTGAGATGGACTTAAAACATGAGATATGATATATGATTTACAACATGGTGGTCACAGAGCTTGAAGCAAAAGGCAGTTAGTGAAATCTAAGGTCCAAATACAGGAAAGTCCACAGTCCTTCTCCACAGTAGTCTCTCTTTTTTTAGTAAATCACTCAGGTCCACTTTCAGGTTTTTGCACAGAGGAAAAAAGAGGTGAGTAATGGTCACGGAGCTAAACAGAGCCACTACACAAACCAGGAGGAGTCAGGTTCACTAACAGTGTTAGTTCAACAATCAGGTGTCAACTGAAGGTCATCCCTCCATTTAAATGACCGCAGCCAAACAAGGTGATGGCACACAGGTGCGCTCATCACCTTCAGGTGTGGGAGAAAGAAGGATGGGAAACCAAGGGAATCTGGCCCCTGAAACACAGAGGCAAGGTTTAACTGCATGCACAAACACACACACACACACACAGAGAGAGAGAGAGAGAGAGCATCAGTGAGAAGAAACAGATACACTATATTGCCAAAAGTATTCCCTCACCCATCCAAGTAATTGAATTCAAGAGTTCCAGTCACTTCCACATCCACAGGCGTATAAAATCAATCACCTAGGCATGCAGACTGCTTCTACAAACATTTGTGTAAGAATGGGTCGCTCTCAGGAGCTCAGTGAATTCCAGCGTGGTGCCATGATAGAATGCACCTGTCCAACAAGTCCAATCATGAAATTACCTTGTAACTAAATATTCCACAGTCAACTGTTACTGGTATTAGAACAGAGTGGAAGTGATTGGGAACGACAGCAACTCAGCCACAAACTGGTAGGCCATGTGTAATTACAGATGCTACTTTCCCACCACAGAGGTGCTGGTGTTGGTTTCAATGAACCAGAGAAATGCTTAAGAACGAGCCTGCGTTTCCAGCACGCGGGTCCTCGTCTGGACACGGAAGCTGAAGGGCACAAACGTGGGAGAACACGCTCCCCTTTCTTGTGCTGCGAACACATTTTACAGTCCAAAGAAACCACTGCAGCATCTGTGTGCAGCACAGAGGCAAACACAGACAGCGATTATGAGCAAGGCGACAAGTACGCACTTTGCGTCCTTTTATCTGTGATATGAACTGATACAAAGCAGCAAGTTCAGCCTTGGGGCCCAACCTAATTCACAGCTGTGAGAATCGCATCGCTTTTCTCATGTAATACACACCATGCAGTGAAATAGTGGTAGAAAAGTTCACGTTGAGACGGCAGAGTCACGCCCGTCTGCCGCTTTCGTCACACGTTCTTGGTTCGAGACCAACTAGCTTGGGGTGCTGGACTTGAACCCGTTTTTCGGCCGAGCACCAAGTGCGTTCACGGTGGAAAAAACGCTGAATGGTTCAAATACTGGCACCGGCACCCCGTCAGTGGACAAGAGGCCATAGAGGGATCAACGGATGCTGAGGCGCGTCGTGTGCAGAGGTCGCCAACTTTCTGCAGAGTCAATTGCTAGAGACCTTAAAAATTAATGTGGCCTTCAGATTAGCTCAAGAGCAGTGTGTAGAGAGCTTCATGGAATGGGTTTCCATCGCAGAGCAGCTGCATCCAAGCCTTACATCACCAAGCGCAATGGAAAGCATCAGATATAGTGGTGTAAAACATGCCAGCAGTGGAGACGTGTTCTTTGGAATGGCAAATCATGCTTCTCCGTCTGGCAATCTGATGGATGAGTCAGGGTTTGGTGGTTTCCAGGAATCATTTCTGGCTGGATCCTTGAGCGAGTATGCTGGCAGGCAATGTCCACACAGCCATAGCCTGAGGGCAGCAAGCAGATAGCAGACAGGTTAAAAACAAAGCTAGCCAAGCTAGCCAGGGGTGTCATAGGTAACAATGGTGACACTGATAGAATTGAAGTGGAAGATGTCACAGCAGATGTTACAATCTCATCACCACCCAAAATTTATTAAATCCAGAAAAAACCCCGTTTGAAGCAAGATCGCAAAGCACACAGAAATTGGTTTGAGTCTTGTAAACCACTCTCCATCTATATTGCTGGCATCCCAGAAGTGAATGGTATAAGTGGTGTTGCCACTTGTAACATTCTGTCTGGTGGATGCATTAGACAGACATACTGTACATAGGTAGTTGGCTATCTGCATAGTTAGATGTGATACATGTGCAGTTGGTGAACGTGTCTCAGTTTTAGATTAATGTGGCATTTGAAGGAGCTGCTGCTCTTCTGTGTGATATTTGTAGCTGGAGCAACAGTAACATTTTTCTGTCACTTAAACTATAAAACCTAGCAATCTGCTAGCAATCGACCACCTGGCGCGGCCATTTTGGTTCACAGTGCGCTTTTGCAATGTCGCAATTCTCCCATTCACATGATGTTGTGGGGGATAATACTGTATTCATTCTGGTAATTTATATGCATTGCATGTAGAAATTGGAGGGGCTTAGGTTTGCTGATGAATGTGCGTTTGGTGGCTGGGGACCCTGACTACCTTTCTCTTCCAGACAGTAGTCTTTCTAGGGGAAAGATAATACTGAGATTATACTCTCTGCATCCATGAGTCTGCTAGGGTCAACTCAGATCCATGTGATGTAAATTTCATCATGAGACAGTGAATGCAAGGGTCTATGCGGATGTCTGCGTCCCTGCCTGATTTTCTGTGATGGCGCTAATCCAGCCACGGAGAATTTACATATCAATGCACCAATTACGCATGCGTAGTTGGTGCATTAGTGTGGACTTCAAAGAAGTTTAACAGGAATGACTACTCTGCCATCGGGTCTCCAGTTGTTCATGTCTGTGACAGAGTATAATCAAGGGTTAACAAAAAAAAGCACTTCATTTACACAACTGTGCTCAGTGACTTTTGAATGTTGTTCACATCAGTCTTTGAACTGTTGATTGAGGGGGTTGGGGGATTTAACTCAGCTCAGCCATTTTCTCTGATAAGTTGCTTTCACACATGAATCCCAGAAAATATTGGGATAAACAGGTTGGGACCATAGTTGTCCTTTTGCAAATGTAGCACTCAATAGGAGACAGAGTTTGTGTTAAGCTTGAATAAAGTGTGCAGAATGCAGACACGGGGGGACCACTCCCAGGCTTTGAATACACTGTACTATTACTCCCACTAACTGCAGTGTGAAACAGCACAACTGGATATGTGACTGGCAGGTTAATGATCTTTTAATGTCCAACCAGGCATTTGTGTTCCCACTTCTCTGACCTCTGTTAGGCAATGTCTAGAAAAGATGTGCTGCAGAGCATGTGTGAAAATATATACAGTGGTGTGAAAAAGTGTTTGCCCCTTCCTCATTTCCTGTTTTTTTGCATGTTTGTCACACTTAAGTGTTTCGGAACATCAAACCAATTTAAACAATAGTCAAGGACAACACAAGTAAACACAAAGTGCAATTTGTAAATGAAGGTGTTTATTATTAAAGGTGAAAAAAAATCCAAACCATCATGGCCCTGTGTGAAAAAGTGATTGCCCTAAACCTAATAACTGGTTGGGCCACCCTGAGCAACAACTGCAACCAAGCGTTTGCGATAACTTGCAATGAGGCTTTTACAGCGTTCTGGAGGAATTTTGGCCCACTCATCTTTGCAGAATTGTCCTAATTCAGTTACATTAGAGGGTTTTCGAGCATGAACGGCCTTTTTAAGGTCATACCACAACATCTCAATAGGATTCAGGTCAGGACGTTGGCTAGGCCACTCCAAAGTCTTCATTTTGTTTTTCTTCAGCCATTCAGTGGTGGACTTGCTGGTGTGTTTAGGATCATTGTCCTGCTGCAGAACCCAAGTTCGTTTCAGCTCGAGTACACGAACAGATGGTCGGACATTCTCCTTCAGGATCTCTTGGTAGACAGCAGAATTCATAGTTCCATTTATCACAGCAAGTCTTCCAGGTCCTGACGCAGCAAAACAGCCCCAGACCATCACACTACCACCACCATATTTTACTGTTGGTATAATGTTCTTTTTCTGAAATGCAGTGTTCCTTTTACGCCAGATGTAATGGGACACACACCTTCCAAAGAGTTCCACTTTTGTCTCATCGGTCCACAGAATGTTTTCCCAAAAGTCTTGGGGATCATCAAGATGTGTTTTGGAAAAACTGAGACGAGCTTTAATGTTCTTTTTGCTCAGCAGTGGTTTTCTCCTTGGAACTCTGCCATGCAGGCCATTTTTGCCCAGTCTTTTTCTGATGGTGGAGGCATGAACGCTGACCTTAACTGAGGCAAGTGAGGCCTGCAGTTCTTTGGACGTTGTTGTGGGGTCTTTTGTGACCTCTTGGATGAGTCGTCGCTGCGCTCTTGGGGTAATTTTGGGCGGCCGGCCACTCCTGGGAAGGTTCACCACTGTTCCATGTCTTCGCCATTTGTGGATAATGGCTCTCACTGTGGTTCGCTGGATTCCCAAAGCTTTGGAAATGGCTTTATAACCCTTTCCAGACTGATATATCTCAATTACTTACTTTCTCAATTGTTCCTGAATTTCTTTGGATCTCGGCATGATGTGTAGCTTTTAAGGATCTTCTGGTGGACCTTACTGTGTCAGGCAGCTCCTATTTAAGTGATGTCTTGATTGAGAACAGGTGTGGCAATAATCAGGCCTGGGTGTGGCTAGAGAAATTGAACTCAGGTGTGAAAAACCACAGTTATAGTATGTTTTAACAAGGGGGGCAATCACTTTTTCACACAGGGCCATGATGGTTTGGATTTTTTTTCACCTTTAATAATAAACACCTTCATTTACAAATTGCATTTTGTGTTTACTTGTGTTGTCCTTGACTATTGTTTAAATTGGTTTGATGTTCCGGAACACTTAAGTGTGACAAACATGCAAAAAAACAGGAAATGAGGAAGGGACAACACTTTTCACACCACTGTATGTAGTAAATTCAGTGTGTTGCAAGAAGTTACCGAGTAGAACTCTGTTTTATTTTGGCTTTATGATAAGTACAAAGAGTGAGAATGTGAAGAAAGAGCACCGCTTCTCACTTGTCAAATCCACGGCAGTAAAAACACCACAGACCTGTGGCACTTTGGGCTTAGGGTGGATGATCAAATGATCTTACAATCTATCATGATCTTGATTTGCCAGATGATCTGCTTTTCAGAGAAATTGTTCAAATTGTGTTATAAAAAGTGTAATATGTAACTATTTTATGATGTTTTCACACATAAATTCCAGGCAGTATTTTTTCAAAATCAGACTGTAGGATTGCAGGATATCCTGCTTCAAAGCATAATTGTGAATTGGAAATAGTAAATAGTTTAGGGAAGGAATGGTTGGCAGTGATTGGCCTGTGATGCCCACTTGCTCATTGTGAATTCACAGGGTAGTTACTACATAATTCAATTCAATTAAATTTTATTTATATAGCGCCAAATCACAACAGTCAGTCGCCTCAAGGCGCTTTGTATTGTGGGTAAAGACCCTACGATAACCCCACATACACAAGAATACCCCACATAATCAGTTGTTCCACATATATTTTCACACTGTCCCTCAGGTGACAGTACAGAGCTACAATATAGCATTGTGGACCTGAGCCACAGCTGCCCCATTACATACAATTACAAAACTATAATAACTCTGATATGGGAAGAAAAAAACTCATCTCAATGGTTTTAGGCTGAATGGTGATGCATGATGTATATACCTCCTATATTATGTATGAAATTAACATGTGTGATGTGTCGCAAGTACTTTTATTAAACAACAAAGGCCAAAATAAAATGCAAAATATAATTTGATATTTAAAAGCAGTTTGTTTCTCGGGAGCTGAAAATACAGCTTTTGGAAAACATTATTAAACCCATGTTACCTATTTTTTTTCTCATGTTTATACCATTGCCTTGGTAAACTGTTCACTCGGTTAGGGATAATTTCGACACAGGGCTGTATGAGGCTGTGAAGTTCCACAGCCAGTGTGTTATCTGCATAGGTCAGAAAAAAGCCAAAAAAAGCTGGAGAGGCTCTGTGGAACGTAACCAGAAAATACACATAAAGACACGAATTACCACCATCATACCAGTTCATATGAAAGGCAGTATAGTAGCCTAATCACCACTCCTGCCTGAGCAAAATGACAAAAACTCCCATGAAGATATGGCATGGAATGTTACAGAGAAAATGGGAGCCAGGGGCCGTTTTCAGGATTCAGTTTTTCAGATGATCCGTGTGTTGAAGGAAGTGCTGATTTGCAGAGGAGTGGGTTGCAGGATGGGGAGGTGCTTAAGTTAGTCTATCAGATAGTAGCTTTTTTGGAGAGAGGACGGAAACAGTGGTCATTTGGAAAAAGAAAACATTGTTGGGAAGTCTGCATTGTGCTGTATCGCTTAAAATTCTGCAGTCTTTCTTTGTGCTGTCCAATTAATCTACACAATACAGGCGTGGGCAGTTCATTTTCCCAACATGCAAGACTGGGACTGTTGTGGAGGCCCACACCAATAAACGGAACTAAATTCTGTTCAATATTAACTTTATCTCTTTATAAGCAGACTGGTCTAGCCCTCCAAAATAGTCCCAGTTTGTCGTGCTGGGAAAGTTGGCTGCCTCTGGTCTTCCTATGACAAGAATGGGTAACATATTAAAATAAAAAAACAACTTGAAGTGTCATGTTGTCAAGCATCTGTCCAAAAGTGTCCCATAAATGTTAATTTGTGTTAGTAACTACAAAGACAAGGATATTGTACAGCCAGTGAGCACTGTGGGAGAGACCACTCCCATTAGGATGGAAATATTTCATCATAGAGCATATTACTATGCTCTTCAATGCCGTGCGCCACCATAGGACAGAGTAGCTCCCTAAACTCTGCTCCCAGTGAGGTAGATTATCTCATCAATAGTTTTACATCCTCACTGCGTACGACTTTGGATACTGTGGCTCCTCTGAAAAGGAAAGCCTCAAATCAGAAGTGCCTGACTCCGTGGTATAATTCACAAACGCGCAGCTTAAAGCAGATAACCCGTAAGCTGGAGAGGGAATGGCATCTCACTAATTTAGAAGATGCTCATTTAGCCGGGAAAAAGAATTTGTTGCTCTACAAAAAAGCCCTCCGTAAAGCTAGGACATCTTACTATTCATCATTAATTGAAGAAAATAAGAACAACCCCAGGTTTCTTTTCAGCACTGTAGCCAGGCTGACAAAGAGTCAGAGCTCTGTAGAGCCGAGTATTCCTTTCACTTTAACTAGTAATGACTTCATGGATTTCTTTACAAATAAAATTTTAGACATTAGAGAAAAAAATATTCATAAACATTTCAAAAGCATATCTTCATGTTCAGCTGCTTTCAGCACTGCTGGTATTTGTTTAGACTCTCTCTTCAGTTAACTTCAGTAGTTCCTAGTAGTTTATTAGATCCCATTCCTACTAGACTGCTCAGAGAAGTTTTTCCATTAATTGATGCTTCAATCTTAAATATGATCAATCTGTCTTTATTAGTTCTCAGACTGCTGGCTTACTTGTGGTTCCTAGGATACTTCAGCTTTCAGGCCCCTCTTCTGTGGAACCAGCTCCCAGCTTGGATTCAGGACACAGACACCCTCTCTATTTTTAAGATTAGGCTTAAAACTTTCCTTTATGATCAAACTTATAGTTAAGGCTGGATCAGATGACCCTGAACCCTCCCTTAGTTATGCTGCTATAGGCCTAGGCTGCTGGGGGGTTCCCATGATGCACTGTTTCTTTTCATTCACCTTATTTATTCTGTTTATACTTCACTCCTCATTTAATCATTAGTTATTATCAGTCTGTTTACCTTACAATATAAAGTGCCTTGAGATGACTGTTTGTTGTTACTGGAGCCATTTCAGTAAAATTTAATTGAGTAGAATGTGATGAAAAATTTCTATCCTAATTTCTATGTTTTCTTAACAAAAACATCTGTGTATTGATGTACAGACCCTCTAAAATGGCAAGTGGAGAGAGGCCAGCAAAATGCTGGTGTGGGTACATTTTGGAACAAAAGATTTTATCATCAGATAATAGATATATAGGGGCATCACAGAGTTACCTTTGAGCATGCAACTGCAGTTGGATAAATTAAGTTTTAGTTGCCAGTCTTTGCAGGTGATCTGCAGTTGAATTTGTTCAGAATAATGTTCATACCAAATATTAGCAGTTGAATTCATCCAACTGAAGTCTTTCAGAACATGACAGGCTACACTTTGGACTAATCATCAGTCAATCTTAGGGCTTCAGGCTGGCCATTTATCTCACAGGGATCACAGGCTTATTGGTATCAGGTTAGAAATGTTAGTTGTGTATTGGTAGATATTGTGATATACAAGAAACAGCTGTTTTATCACACCTCATTTATGCTAATTCTTTAATATCGATAATTGTGTATGTGTGCGTGTGTAGAGAGAGAATTTAGGTTATTCAGGGCTCTGGTCCACTTTACATACAAACCTCTAAACTATTGGTTACAGTTAACATCTTCTGTTGGACCTAACTATTGTGACTGTTGCAGAATATGTGGATGGTGTTTTTTGGTTTCTGTAGTGCAGCAGAGCACAAGCAAAGGCCACCAGCTTTACCCCAGCTTACAGACAGTTTGTATCTATCCCAAAAATGTGAAACCTCATTACCTAACTCTGAATATTTCCCCATTCATAAATCATGTGGTGTTTGAGTATGCACACATTTCAAGAAAAACGTGGCTCCACAAGTGGATCTAAAAGAAAACAACAGAAAAACCCAACAACAATGCATGTGCTACAATAAGAGAACACCAAACACGCTAACTATGAAAAATCTCCTGTTAATCCAGGTATGTTATAGTTGAAAATTACTCCACATAATGATGGGTTTCCAGTTATCTATTTTTATCTAACCTTGATTTAGGGGATTGTTCTTCAGTACTCAGGCTGTATTTGAGTGCAGCTTTTGTTGTTTGCAGTTTTTCTATTACAGACAGGCAGGAAGGAAAGCCATTGTTCTGCAGAGTTTGAAGGCATTTCCTCAGTGTGACCTCTTCAGGAACCTGCCGTCTTTCTGTTTGCCATCTCTGTAAATGGTTTAATATAAAAGTATTTGTTGTAATGTACAATGCAGCCTTTGGGTCTTTCAAATTTAAACATTAAATCAAAAGTCATGATCTGTCTGACTAAGTTTGGAAATGTGAATCAAATTTGAAGGTACTTGGTATAATCAGAAAAGAAATTAATGTGTAGTTGGCACTCCTTAATCATACTACTGCGACTGCTGAACAGGCGACACCTGAAATCAGCAGCTTTAACACTAACTTGTACTTTAAAAATGCATAAAGTGCGTAAAAGGCTAAGCAGTGTGTGCCTGGAGGGGCTTAGGATGCAGGCAGGTGTTGATGAGTGACAGGATTTGCTCTAGACCAAAGACACACATAGAGAGACAAGACATAGAGAACTACAAGACACCTATACCGCAGACAGCAGTTTCGGAGTGGACGTTACTGTTGGTGGAGGACCGCAGTGCTCTTGAGCCATATCATTTTGAGCTGTTGGCTCCAGCTCAAGTAATCCTGAAGGCCGAGGTAGAACTGACCCAACTTTTCCAGTTTAGATGCAATAGCATAGCCATACCTGCTAATACCAAGTACTGATGAGATACCAGTGTTAAATCAGTAATCTGTGTTCCTCACTGAGAAGAAGGGACTCAAAATCCTTCTTTTATGGGTAACTTCAGCACAACTTAAGCATTATGAAATAAAGTGTAAAACCTAAAGGTGAGGAGTGCGGTCATTCGGGTGGGGACTCAGACTCTACAGCAGCTTCTCCTCCACATTGAAATGAGTCAGTTGAGGTGGTCTGGGCACCTGACTACGATGCTTCCTGAGACATCTCCTAGCTAAGGTGTTTAGGGCACGTCCCACCAGGAGGAGACACTGTGGCAGACACAGGACATGCTAGAGAGATTATGTCTCTCTAGCATTGGGAATATCTTGGTGCATCCCTGAAGACCTGGAGGAGGTGGCTGGGGAGAGGGAGACATCTCAGCTTAGACTGCTGTGACCCTTACCTGGATAAGTGGCACAAAAATGAATGGGTGGATGGACATAAATATGAACTTTCAAGCTATATATACCAATTCAGTAATTGTGACTTGGTATTTACTGGTAAAATAATAAATGACATTAGGACCAAGATAATAAAATGTATTCACTTTATTCACCTATTTTATTTACACTCGTCAGTGGTTAACACTATGGACTTTGAGCCCCAGCTGGGTCCTTTCGGTGTGGTCATTCAGTTGCAGCTTTCCCAGCGACCTCTTCATGGTTCCCATTTGCCTGTGGGATTCCAAGGTACTTGTAGTTGTCCTCAGTGTCTATAATGTTTCCTTTTGGTAGTGCAGTCCCCTCAGTTCTGACTACCTTCCCTCTCTTTGTTACCATACGCCTACACTTCTCCATTCCAAATAACATTCTGATGTCATTGCTGTAGATCCTAGTGGTCTGGATCAGTGATGATAATTGATGTCATCCATGCAGAGGAGGTGGCTGATGTTTGCTCCATTCTGTAGTCCAGGGATCCCCAACTCCAGGCCTCGACCTTTTAGATGTGTCCCTGATCCAACACACCTGAATCAGATGGCTGAATTACCTCCTCAGTATGCAGTCAAGTTCTCCAGAGTCCTGCTAATGACTTCTATATTTGACTCAGGTGTGTTGAAGCAGAGAGACATCTAAAACCTGCAGGAGACCGTCCCTCAAGGCCTGGATTTGAGGGTCCCTGCTGTAGTCGGTATCCATAGTCAGTCTTGTTAGTGATATGGCTGAGGGGGTTCAGGCCTATGCAAAACAGCAGTGGGGACAGAGCATCTCCTTGGTGTATCCCACACTTGATGGTGACTTATTCATTTGGCTTGACGTTGGCCTCTAGTGTTGTTTTCCACATCCTCATTGAGTTCCTGATGAAGGGTCTTAGGTTCTTGTTGGTCTTGTACAGTTCTAGGCATTCCAGGATCCATGTGTCTTTTTTTGTAGTCAATCCAGGCGGTGAACAGGTTGGTCAGTCTGGTTTTAGAGCAGTCACTCGAGACTGCATCTAGCAGTAGCTGGTGTTTTGCTGCTCTAGTATCTCTGCCAATTCCTTTCTGGGCCACACTCATGTAATGCTAATTAGCTTTCTAATGCGAAATAACTTGAAAATGTTAAACGCTAAATGCCACACCACACCTCCCCATGCTGTCTGATGCATTTGCAGAACTTTATGCATGCACTGCATCTTAGTTACCCTACAGAGTTGGCCAGCACATTTGATTTTGTCCAAAAGGTCATCATGTGTCTAGAGGATGGGAAGTTGAGGCCAAGAGTTCTGAGTCTTAAAAATGACCTCTTGAAGTTGAGCAATCAAGTTCAGCTTGGGCTTGGAACTTCTGATAGAAGTAGGGATGCACCAATCCAACTGCTTATACAGAGAACCCTGGAATTTTCTACCATTACATCCCTAGTGAAAACATGGACAGAATGACTTCTGGCGTCTTTATATTGACCAGGGCCCATTTCTATTGGGCAAAAGTTTTTATTATTATAATTATAATAATTATTATTATCACCCAGCCCTATTCAGTAGTAGTGTTTAGTATCAATTTGTATCTGAGGATTAATTTTTTTTTGAAAACCCTACCTGTGAGCCTTTCATCCAGGTTCTCAGGCTCCCTCATACAATCCAGTCCTTTCCAGATATGCATATTGGTGATTCTGAATTAACTGTTAATGTTAGGGTAGAAAAAGTGCTTAAAGTGTGTAGAGGAAAGCAATATGTAGTTTGATGTGGCATGTAGGCTAAAGGGCTTTGCGTTACCAGTAACACTAGCAAAGCATAATAAATGTCAGTTCATTTTCATCTCAGCTCAGCGTGAGAGTTTTTACTCCATAGTGCTGTCATTTATGGTTACGCTGGTCTCTCCTTTACCCACACTTCTATTCACTGTGAATAAAAAAAAAAAATCCTCCCTTCAGGTGCTCTCTTGCCACAAGGCATCGCCATAGCAGGTAGCTCCACATGTTTGATTTGGCAGTTTTATGCCAGACGCCCTTCCTGACACAAACCCCAAAAGGGATTTGTGCCTCTGATTGATGACCCATTGCTTGCCAAGCAAATGTGCCAACCATTACACCATTGCATCTCCTAAAACACACATGTGTGTCATGTTGGGAATGGAACTGACAAGAAACAGGTGAAATGAAATAATATTAATACAGCTGACAAAGCAGGTGATGTTACTGTCTCAATAAAGATTCCTAATGGGGGTGTTACAGTGAGCTTCCAAATTCCAATCAAAATCTGACTTAAGATATTTGATATATATATTATATATAATCCATATATAATATATTAGTGTTATCTTGCCCATTGCACTGTGTGGTAGTGAAGTGTGGGGTACACTCTACGTCATATTGTTATGTTGAGCAATGTCTGTTGGGGTAAACGCCCAACAGAATCTGTACATGCAGAAGTCTGCAGATACATTCTACACATACAGAGAAAAACACCAACAAATGTTTCAAAGGAGAGCACTTACCTTAAACATAGCCCCCAACACACCCTCCATTCCGAAGCCCTCCAAACCCAAGAGGTGAGCCCAGAAGAACACCCTATGTTAGATGGTGCTGTTCCTTTTCAAACACACCCTGACCTGTCTCACAACAACTCTGCTTTTCAAACAGTCAAAATAAAGCACATTATAACACAGTACCAAGGTGATTATCTGAAACACTGGAAAGAAAAAACTAAAAGCCAGAGTGGACTCGAATGTTATCTTTCCCTAAACAGACGACATGAGTTATCTCTTAACCATCAGAGAGAGAAAGCAGTGACATATCTTAACCAGGTGTTGGCTCAGTGTCTGTAATTTCAGATTTTAAAAACAGGGCTAAATGGCACTTCAGAAAGTTTTCCATTTGTCTGCAGATTTTGGCCAGAGTGGCCCGCCAGCCCACAGCAGATCTCTAGATTAGAAGAAGGACTACCATTACCAGCTCTAGTCCAAGGTGGCCCAGTTCAGAGTTTTTGACTCTGGGACAAGAAACTCACTGGGAAAGGCACTAATTGATTTTGATAACTGCTATTGCAGCAGCCTAGCCAGCTGGTAGGAAAAAAAACATGAAAGGAAATGCTAGGACTAGCTCACTTTCAAATTATAATGAAGGGACAGCGCTTTAGTATATCATTCGCAGATTGCATAGTTCTCTTGCCTGGATTAAGATACCTGGTTGGCCTGAATATCATCTATATTCGGCTTTTAAGCTTCCAGATTGATAGACCTGGATTTGGCAGTGTACTGAAATTAAGAATTGCACTTTATCACCCCCCACAGTCAGACTCATGTGTATTCCAGTTGACAGTGGAATGCTTTGAAACTGTCCAAACATTGTCTCAGAGAGGAGTAAGGAACCGCCCGTATAAAATACCGACCCAGCATTGTTGGAATTTGTCTGTCCGTATCACACAGAATCCAAAAAATGCCACTTTTCTCATCTACCTCTGCCTGTGTGATGATGAAACAGTGTCTGACCAGAGAAATCACTTCAGCATAGCTACCGTAAAACCAGCATCTGGAAACCATAAGAAAAGCTAATGATCTGGGTGAAATTCTTTTATCATGGTGGCAAAGCACAGTATCATCAGATTTTAAGGATCCCACTGCATTTATGGGGTTTATCTGCAAAAATATTTTACATCAAAATGGTTCAAGATAAAGATAATGAGTGTAGGTAAACTGTTAACAGATTCACTCAAAATATGTTGGCATTCATCTTTGAAACCCTCCGTCATTGTACGTTATATAGTGTTGGTGTAGATCAGTGTATGTGTGTGTAGTGGCTGCAGCTTTTGTCAGGCTGTTTCTGCACTGTGTGTCTGGGCTGACAGCCAAGTGGATGCAGTCCGCCAGGAAGAGAGGACAGTGTGTGGGGCTCTCTCTCGCTCCGTAGTATGTATGAATGGGTGCTCTGATGGGTAGAAGAAACGGCACATTCTCTCTTCATACTCATTTTGCTTATGAATGTGGCTCTTTGATAGCTGAGTTTTGTGTGTGTTTGTGTGTGTGTGTGTGTGTGTGTGTGTGTGTTTGTGCCTTTTGGTCTGCTGCAGTGAATTTGACGAGGTCCCCCTTCTGCTATTGTAGGTAACAGTGGGTGCCTTGCTTTGTATCTCTCTCTGTGTTGCTTCACAATTTTAGATGTCATTGTAGTGTGCTGCTGTTTTCTATCAAGAATCTTCTGTTTCTGTTTATGAGCATGTTAGAGTAAAAACAACAAAAGATAGTGTGAACAGCATAGCTGCATAGTGGACAGTTTGTACAATTCTGTTCTTGAGTTTGTATTTGTGAAAGTGAAAAATTCAAACATGCAATGTGTTTAGCCGGTGTACTCCTAGTCAGGGATCTAGCGAGAAAAAAACACTCACAGCCTAGCACTATTGGATAACCGGGTGGGGGCGGGGCCCCCCGGGTATCGGATGACCACTTTCTAGTGCTAATAGCCATGCCCACTTCCTAATTGTATTGATAGCAAACAGTTCTGATAGCAAGCTAGTGAAATTGTCAGCCCGGTGTAGTGATCAGCTGCTGGCTAGGACCCTGCTAGTGCCAGATAAATGCATCAGGAAGGTCATCTGAATTAATTCTTCATTTATTTGTTTTTGTTTCCTTGGAGTCTTTATAGACACTGATTTTTCAAGGCAATATTTATTATTTGCAGATTATTTTCAACTGTTTGTCCTATATGAGACGTGGTTCTGATTGAATATTATTGCATGGTCATGTTCTGCAGTGCAAACCGTTATTTCTTTTCACTGGACTTAAGATCCAAATTCTCCTAAAGTTCTTTTCTCTTATGAAAATGGTCTTCAGTGCCCTGAGTCTTTTACCTCATTCTCTCCAGTTACACTAAATGACTTAGTTACAGTAATGTACAGTAGGCGCGAATTGGCAGCCACGCTTCTGTCAGACTGCCCCAGGGCAGCTGTGGCTACATTAGTAGCTTACCACCACCAGGTATGATTGAGGTGTGAATGAATAGTGCATGGAATTATAAAGTGCCTTTGAGTATCATGAAAAGTGCTATATAAGTCTAAGGCATTATTATATTATTATTATGTTACAATAGTAGTTTATTCTTCCCTGGGCTTTCACATATAAAATCTATCTCACGTTCCTGTTTATTTAATTTAAGGAAAATTTCTAAGCTATAATCTCCTCTGCTGAACTGGAAAAAATAGTTAGGGCTTGGTCATCCATGATAGTTCTTATTCCTGTTCCTCATCACTGTTGCTACGTTTCCACCGCCGATGTACCGGTGCTTGTGCCAGTGCTGGTGTCGTCTTCAATGAACCGGCGAAACACTTAAGAACGGGCCTGCGTTTCCACCACACTTTGTGAACTGATCATTTACCTGTGAGTGTGGGCAGGGCCTCGTCTGGACACCGAAGGGCACAAACGTGGGAGAACACGCTCCCCTTTCTTGTGCTACGAACACATTTTACGGTCCAAACCAAACTACTGCAGCATCTGTGTGCAGCACAGAGGTAAACACAGACAGCGATTACGAGCAAGACGAAAAGTACACACTTTGCGTCTTTTTATCTGTGATATGAACTGATACAAAACAGCAAGTTCAGCCTTGGGGCCCAATCTAATTCACAGCGATGAAAATTGCTTCAATCGCTTTTCTCATGTAATAAATGTGCTAGTTCTTATATAGCACTTTTCTACTCTGAGCATTCAAAGCACCTTTACAATACGTTTACATTTACCCATTCACACCAATTCATACAGGCACTTCCATGTGAAGCTGTGCTAAGTGCTTAATGTCTAACATTCGCACACATTCATACTCCAACGCTTGCATCAGAGAGCAACTTGTGGTTCAGTATTTTGCCCAAGGATATTTTGGCATGCAGCCTGGAGCAGCCAGGAATCAAACCGCCAACCTTCCAATTAGTAGGTGACCTGCTCTACCTCCTGGTAGTACACACCATGCAGTGAAATACTTTATGTTGAGATGGCAGAGTCACGCACTTCTTCCGCTTTCGTCACGCGTTCTTGGTTCAAGATCAGCTAGCTTGCGGGGTCCGAGTTGAACCCGTTTTTCGCCCGAGCACCGAGTGTGTTTCCGGTGGAACAACTGCTGAACAGTTCAAATGCTGGCATCGGAACCCCGTTAGTGGAAAAGAGGCCTGTATGTCTTCAGCTGCCTGAGGCACTCTTGTAGCATTTCATCTTGTGTAGCCAACTTCCTGATGTATTTTTGATGCTACAAATTTTCTCCTGAATAGTGGCTCCAATACTCACTAATCCTCACCCTCTTTCTGTTGTTTGTAGAACCTCAGGGTGCTGGATTTTGGGTTGGAGAATCCTGTGCATTGTGAGGAGTGTTTGTGCCTCGACACCACAATGTCCACCAGTGGCCAGCTTCTTATTCCAGCTGGGTATCTGATCACTCGTAGCATATACTATTGCCAAAAGTATTTTGTCTGCATGCACATGCATATGAACTTGAGTTACACATTCTTCCAGAAGCACATCTGTGAGGTCAGACACTGATGTTGGAGAGAAGGCCTGGCTCACAGTCTCTGCTCTAATTCATCCCAAAGGTGTTCTATCAGGGCAGTCAAGTTCTTCTGTGCAGGGCAGTCAAGTTCTTCCACACCAAACTGGCTCATCCATGTCTTTATGGAGCTGCTTTGTGCACCGGTGTGCACTCATGTTGGAACAGGAAGGGGCCATGCCCAATCTGTTCCCACAAAGGTGGGAGCATGAAATTGTCCCAAATGTCTTGGTATGCTGAAGCATTAAGAGTTCCTTTCACTGGGACTAAAGGACCGAACCCATCTCCTGAAAAACAATCCCACACCATTATCCCCCCTCCACCAAATTTTACACTTGGCACAATGCAGTCAGACAGGCACCGTTCCGGCAACCGCCAAATCCAGACACATCCATTGGATTGTCAGATAGAGAATCATTATTTATCACCTGCACTATGCAGCTACTTGGCCATTAAGCTCTTCTATGCACTGTTCTTGACCTAATCTGAAGGCCACATGAAATTTGGAGGTCTATAGCGATTGACTCTGCAGAAAGTTGGCAACCTTTGTGCATTATTTGCCCCAGCATTCGCTGACCCTGCTCTGTCTTTTACTTGGCCTACCACGTCATGGCTGAGGTGCTGTTGTTCCCAGTCACTGCCACTTTGTTATAGTCCCACTAACCATTGACTTTGGAATATTTAGTAGCGAGGAAATTTCATGACAGGATTTGTTGTACAGGTGGCATCCTATCATGTACCATGCTGGAATTAACTGCGCTCCTGAAGGCGAACCGTTCTTGCACAAATTTTTGTAGAAGCCTTATGCAAGCTTAGGTGCTTCATTTTATGCCCCTGTGACCAGGGAAATGTTTGGAACACTTTAATTCAATTATTTGAATGGGTGAGTAAATACTTTCAGCAATAGAGTGTATGTATTGATAACTAATGTCATGTTATGAGCTGACTTCTCAGCATCTGTCTTATCTTCTGGAGGCATTTAGCTGTGGCTGACCTTCTTGCATCTTCATCATGGCTCCATTGGCCTGTGGGATTCCCAGGTAGTTGTAGCTATTGTTTTGACCATGTCTACATGCCTAAATACATCAAGCTACTGCCATGTGATTGCTATGGGGTAGCTGTAACTCAGGAGGTAGAGTAGGTGATCTACTCTGAAGTTTGTTGGTTCGATACTGGGCTGCTCCAGACTGCGTGCCATGGTATCCTTGGACATGATACTAAACCCCAAGTTTCTTTTTGATGGGTTCATTGGAGTGTGAATGTTAGAAAGCATTTGGGTGTAGAAAAAGTGCTTGTGTTAATGGGTCAATGAGGCATGTTGTATAAAGCACCGAGTGCTCAAGTAGACTAAAAAATGCTATAGAGGAACCAGTCCATTGACTAAGATTAGATATTTGCATTAACAAGCTGCTATTATCAATACCTATTTCCTCTGTTCTCATGTTCTTCTATGGACACCCTTCTGCTCTGTGGCAGCATAGGTTAAATATTTTACAGAAATATTTTAAGACATGCCTCGGCCAGTGTTAAGGTCATTAATCATTTTAAAGTAATTCAGTGTTACTTCCTATAAAATTATTCAACTTTTATTCCAGAAAAGCTGGGCCTGAGAACGAGCAATAAAAATATTAAACCAATGTTGGATTTAAAATGTAATTTCAGAGTAATGCCCATTTTAATAGTTTGCACAATGGTCATTAATAAGAAAAACACAAATTTTTCTTTTATAATATGAACAGCTTGCACATTTTAATTAAAATATACTGTAATCTAACTGTATTGTTAGAAAACATAAGCAGTCTATTGTCAATCAAAACACTGCATAACTTCTGGAAATCAGGATCGATTCTCTTCTCTTCTACTGTCAGTTCAACATGGTTCTGAAGGCCACTGATTTTCTAGCTGACAGCTTTGCAGCTTTTTTGTACATTCTGGTGCTGTGACAGCTTTCTGTGTGGCTCATGAGGGATGAAGACTTACTGATGATATACTGTCTTGAGTGTAGCATAAAAACATCTTTGAATTAACTGCTTTTCTCATCATGCAAACCCTCAGTGAAAGTGACCTCAGTTCAGCAGACTAAAGGATGTTCCAGTTCTAGAAAATTGAAGATTTCCCTTATTTATTGATGTGAGCTGTTTAAATCAGCAGAAACCAGACCACATACGCTGAAAATTTTCTTCTACATGTCCACCGATTTTGTTAGTTACAGCCAAATTGTTTGATTATTTTACTAGCATGCTTTCATGGCGCAGGCTTTGAGTAACAGCTGTTTGGGGAATAGATGGAATGTGAGGCCAGCAGGAAGTCACTCCTTCTGCTGAGAGGAGAAAAAAAAATTCTTTGCAGAGCCTTTGCATCCTTTTCAGCTGCACTCTGAGTGTTGCAGTGTCATTGTATGATCAGCAGCAGCAAATATAAAATTTCCCTTTAACTTCACTCATTCTTCTGCTCTGTATTTAAGAGGCTATTATTTGCATGGTCTTTACCTTACAATATAAAGTACCTTGAGATGACTGTTTGTTGTGATTTGGTGCTACATAAAAAAAAAATTGAATTGAATGGAATGGACAAAGTGGCATTCTGCTCACATCTATGCTAGTTAGGCAGGCTCAAAAGGCCCAAAGGGCCTTTGGGGAAGGGCAGGCAGGGGTAGCGCTCAGATGCCTTCACGCATCCTTAAACACATGGAAGTTGTCATTGGATGCATTTTGGAACTAGAAGTTTACTCCAGAAAAAATCCAATAAATTGTAAGTGGACATGTGGTAGATGCATATTCTTCAACCTTCTGAAACACAAAATGTCCACACCATTCTAGAGGCACCTGTATTTCTTTCATTGCTTTGTCTTAAAGGCATCTTCTTCAGTTTGGATAGAGGCAGAAAATCTCCAATATTCACAGCACAGTTTTGCACGAGTACGGCCATTCTCTGGTTATGGTTTTGGCATCAGTTTACCTTCGAAAATTTGGACTCTTCTAATTTTGGTTTGGACTCACAGGGTTCTAGCCAGAAATTTTTTCAGCCCGTCAGCGGCAGCAGGATTGGGGGGGGGGTTGATGCTAAGCAAGCTAATGCTAACTGCTAAATGCTGCTCCCACTTGTTAACTGAGTGGGGCCCACCTTTGTAACCAGAAAGCACCTCTGAAGCCTGGGCAGTAATCATTTTTGTGGACGTGTAGTTACATTGCTCGAGGTGCATGTCAGGTTAGATTCAGAGAGGATTTTCGGTTATGTACGTAGGACCAACGCAGAACTCTAACGCCATATTTTATTTTATTTAATTTTTTATTATTATTTTGTTATTTATTATTTATTTATTTTAGTAATTGAGTATTCTATCGATTAATCCATCCATTAGTCAAGTAATCAGATAAGAAATCATTTTTCGTATTAACAGTTCATCAGCATATTTTAACTTCCATACTGCAGATGTTTTTTACTGTCTGAAACAAACAGCAGTGGATGGAGCAGCTACAAAGTTTTCTTTTCTTCATGTTGCTGATCAGGTGGTTGAAGGACCTCCAGCTGTTTCCCAGTAAAGGCTTTAAGGCGTTTACAGGAAAAAGAGCTGCTGCGCCTTCAAAAAAACATTTTGACGGAGCCTCTCGGTACTGGAGAGGGGGGCTTCCGGCACCGAACGATCGCTAGTGCTAATGGCACCCCCGCTAGCAAACTGTGGTTATAGCCATAAGTTCTGGTGGCTACAGCTGAAGTAAAAAAAAATGACAGCTGACATGCTCTGCACAGCGAGCACAACATGCCGCGCACCCACACATGCACACTCGGCACAGAGCAGTGGGGGCGTGGAAAAACTTGTCAACGATGACCCACTCGTGGGAAAGCCTGAAATTTTCCTTACTTACTCCTCCTGTAGTGACCGTAGTGAGATCAAACATGCACATTGTGAATGAAACTGCCCATGCTCTGTGGTAGATTGCAAATTTTGGTGAAATGATACAGGCGCAAGCAGCGATAAAAGCAGCCATCTAGCTGGGGCGGAGTCTGCGGGATGCTCTGTTTGCTAATTGCAGTGACAGCAGAGTTCCGAAAATGAAGCGGTGAAATCCTCAGCCCGGCATAAGGGCGTCTCAGCAAGGGACAGCGCTTGGCGATCAACCACTAGCTAGATAGGCTTTAGAAGAGACACAAGTCCAATGAGAGCAAATGGACTTGTGGAAAAATATCCTTAGTGCTACTACTGGCAGGGTGGCTGCACCATCAGTATGAACGGCATTCATTTCGTGTCTCACTATGAGAATGCCTCCTGCATGGTGCTTAGTTCCACATCCCCATATATCCCCACACCAAAAGTATTTAAGATTTGCTTTCCAGGAGATAGCCTATGAGTTGTGGCTCTGCCATTTGGCCTTTCACTAAGCCCAAGCACCGAGGCAGCAGTGGCCCCAATCAGGGAACAGGGCGTTTGAGTAGTCACATACATTGTGGCAGCTCCCACCTGCTAACAGGTGGCTCCTCACACAGATGATCACAAAGATGGAGAATTTAGGTTTACAGACAAAAGGAAAAGCACGTTTTGAAAGCAACCCAACAAAAAACATTTGTAGGACTCAGGCTACACACTGGTGAGCAACCCCAGAGAGACTGGTGACCATGCAGTCAACCCTAGTGTTTTTTCACAGTGGCAGCACGGTTACTCTCCAGCAGTGTCAGAGGCTGCTGGGCCTGATGGCTCTATAGCAACAATAGCACTGGGATGCCTGTAAATGAGAAATTTTCACCACTGGGTTGCCTCACTGCATTAGACCCTCGCAGTGATGGCCACCATTGCATGAGGGTCTCTGCAGCGTGCTCACTTGTTCTTCGACTGATGGTTTCAAAGGTGGAGGCTATTGACACTTTTCCTTCAACCTCTTTTCTTACTCTTTTGGCTAGCATTTGGCTAGGGTCAGTGTCATTACTGGTAGCATGAGGCCATACCTGGACCCTACAGAGGTTGCACAGGTAGCTCCCAGGATGGCACATTAATACGTGCCATTGCCAGAAGGTTTGCTGTGTCTCCTAGCATAGTTTCAAGAGCTTGGAAGAGATTCCAGGAGACAGGCAGTTTCTCTAGGAGAGCTGGACCGGGCCATAGAAGGTCCTTAACCATCTGCAGGACTGTTATGTGCTTCTTTGTGCAAGGAAGAACAGGATGAACACTGACAGGGCCCTATAAATGATGTCTTTATATTGTATGAAAAGTATGTTAATTAGACTGTGCAGGTACGTGGCTGCGATTGGGGTGGCGACATACAGCCTACAGATGACCAGAGGACCAAGTCCTATACATGGAGCAACGATGGGCACCGTCTCCAGAGGATCATTTGTATCCCTGATCATTCAACCAGCCACACCAGTGATTATTGTGTCTATAGTTGTTGTTCTGTTTCCAGGAAGAAAGGAGTTTCTAGGGGTAAACTACCATTTATTTTTGGAAATGTTTTATCCTGTTTTGGATAAATTAAGGAAGTAAGACTATATTTTTAACTTGTTACTTTTGGGTAGGCTATCTGAGTTCATGTTGAAGCTTAGTTCTGTTTGTTGTTTTGACCTTGACTCACCCTGATGACTTAATACATCTGAATTTGTCAATTTGCTGAGTAATTAATATGTCTTTGGTTGGCCTGAGGGCCTGATATCCTCTAGTAGGCCTTGTGCTCACCGCCCGGCACTGTAGAGCCTCATTGGCATTTGCCATAGAAAACCAGATTTGGCAGGTCTGGTGTGCTGTGCTTTTCACAGATGAAAGCAGGTTCACCCTGAGCACATGTGGCAGACATGAAAGGGTCTGGAGATGCTGTGGAGAATGTTATGCTGAGGGATGCACACACCTCTACAGGCTACACCCTGTACAGGCTGTTGGTATTGGGATGAAATCCTTGGACCCATTGTCAGACCCTACACTGGTGCAGTGGGTCCTGGGTTTCTCCTCGTGCACGACAATGCTCAGCTTCAGGTTGCGAGAGTGTGCAGAGAGCTCTTGGAGGATGAAAGAGTTGATACCAGTGTCTGGCTCCCACACTTGCCTGACCTGAATCCAAAAGAACACCTCTGAGACTTTATGTTTTGGTCCATTCGTCTATGCCAGGTTGCACCTCAGACTGTCCCGGAGCTCAGTGATACTCTGGTCCAGAGGAGGTCAACTAGGACACTACCTCTTGTCTCATTAGGAGAATGCCCCAACGTTTTGCATGCATTCAAGTACGTGGGGACTATGCAGCGTCCTTCATTCCTAACACATTACCCAGTTTGTGCCAGTCTCGTCCATTTGAGGTGGCTGTAGCTAAGAAGGTAGAGCAGGTCATCTGCTAATCGGAAGGTTGGTGGTTTTATTCCTGGCTGCTCTGGGCTGCATGCCAAAGTATCCTTGGGCAAGATCCTGAACCCCAAGTTCCTTTGTGATGTGTTCATTGGAGTGTGAATGTTCGATAGAAAGCACATAGCTGTGAAAAAAAGTACTTGTATGAAAGGATGAATGAGCACGTTGAGTGCTCGAGTAGAAAAGTGCTATGAGAGCGAGTCCATTTACCATCAGTATAGATTTCAGGCATGATTTTTTTCCTATTAAGATCTTATGTTTTCTCAAAGTTTTCATTACATTTTTTTGTGCAGTGTACAATGCAAAAACACTTATTTCAGTTATGGGTTAATTTCAATCACTTTATCTTGCATCTGTCTCAAAACTCTGACATTTCATCAGTGAATGAATAACAGTTTTTTGCAGTTTTGTGAGAAATCGCAAAGCTAGTCTTGACTGTAGTTAGTAGTAGCTAGTAGTTGACAAACTAAGCACACAGCATTACTTTTGACTTCAGTAAATAAATACTTAGAAGTCCATGTCTTAAAACAAAATCTACATTCATCTTTCAGGGCTAGCAACTTCACATCTCTCTGTTCCAACACATTTACAGTGAAGCTGCATTCACTTGATCACATGTATGGACGTATTAAAGAAAAACAGGCAGTAAATTCAAAATAAAAGCAACTATTCTATATTGTCATTTCCCACAAAAATCGCAAGAAGCATTAAGTCAGGGGAGTTTATCAAAGAGTGTGTGGTGACTGAAATGGGTACAAATTGCATGACGTATACTTATTTATTTGAGTTGTAACTCTCAGTTTGTTGGCTCCTGACCTCCTGAGTATTTGTAAGTCAGCTGTTATGCCTGGGTCCTCGCCTGCCTTCCACACAAATACATGACCGATGGCTGTAGTTTGACAGACATTTGAATATACATTAAATATATCTGATACTAAACAAAGGTTAACAAAGAAAATGACCACATGAAAGTGATATGTGGTGTTCAGTTATGTGTGAACACTGCTGAGTAAAGCCATGCAGAGGCTTTTGTGCTCTTTGAACTTTTCATTATGGAGATGGATGTCTGTGAATGGTTCTCCTCTCTGTAAAAAGTAACTTGCTTGCTTTTAGCATATCCGTGACATGTATGTGTCTTGTTTTGGACAACTGGCCTCCCTTTCCCTAGAATTCTTGTCTCTTACATCAGAATATCAGTTATTGTGGACCAGAAATATGTGGGGCTTTAATCTTAACATTCGGGGTGAGGACTCAGTGAAGAGCTACCAGAGAGAGGCCAAAACTTTGGGTCCTGCACACACAGCTTTGAGCAATCTACCCACATCAGTTACATGTTCCAACATCTCCCTTTGACCTTCCAAATAAGTGAACTCTCTTAGTGGCAACTATCACAGCCATATCTGGCACAAAATAAGTCATGATGTTTATATAAACATGATCCATATCTTTGTATGATTAATTTAAATACATTCCAGATAATAATGGAAATAAACACCAAAATTTCCTTCTTTTTTGTGCGCAGTGTAAATGCATCCTTGCCTGTTGATATTCATATTTCAATTTCTCACACACATTTAAAGCAGTCTCTTATCTCTTTCTGTATTTATGTAACCAACATAATTCTATCCAGTTTAGAGTTCAAGGCTTTAATTGCAGTCCTCTGCCCCTTCACCTGCGTCCTGGTTCCTTGAGATTAGCTCCTTTATGCTTGTAGATGAGGTTGAAGCCATTGCATTATACTGATTAAAAAATTCAACTGTCCAGCTCCTGTGAGACTTATGACAATGTGCATAGTCACATTAAAGTTAAACTAAGTTGACTGCATTTAATTGATGTAGACACATTCTTTTGACTTTATTTTACTTAAATTCAACCTGGATGCTTATTTGTTGTTAATCTTGGATAGAGAAATGTATGCTATGGGCAGTGATAGCTTGCTTTGGCTTCTGAAGGGGCATCACTTAAAACATTTGTAAGAAAGCAAGAATAAACACTTCAAATTCCTGCATTATACTTAACTTGATGTGCTGTCCAGTTTGTTATGGTAATTGTACTTACTTGGTCACTGTCATGGGTAGGCTTAAATAATGCATGCTCATCTGGAGAGTTTTCTTCCAGGTGCATAGTTGCCATCGTGAAAAGGTCCCAAACCGTACTCTGTCCTTCAATGTAACCATAAGAATATTTTAAAAAAAGAAGAAAAGAAAGAAAACCAGATATCAACGCACACTGGAATAAAAGCCCTAAAATACGGTACAACCTGAGGTAGTGACAAATACAGACAATATCCTGAACAACGTGCACCGGCTCTTTATACATTGTGCAGATTGATACATTGTGGAGATTTCTCTGTAAATGGACAAAATTGGACCCTGAAAAGTCCAAACTCCAGAAACACATCCGTTAAATATCCAGGTAATATCCCACTTTTCTATCCATGAGAGATCTCATATCCGATCTCTCAGCATATCTCCGTAAATGGACAAGATTGGACCCTGAAAAATACGAACTCCGGATACGCATCCGTTAAATATCTGTGTAATATCCCAATTTCAAATCCACCAAAGATCTTATATCGGATCTCTTTACATACCTCCGTAAATAGACAAGATTGGACCCTGAAAAATCCAGACTTCGGATACACATCCGGTAAATATCTGTGTAATATCCTACTTATGAATCTGCGAGAGATCCCATATCAGATCTCCTGGCATACCTCCGTAAACGGACAAGATTGGACCCTGAAAAATCCAAACTTCGGATGTCCATCTGTGAAATATACAGGTAATATCCTGTATGTATCTGCTGAAGATCTTGTTTAGGATCTCTTTGCATATTAACTTTATCTTCAATGGATTCAGTATCAAGACACTATTTTAATTCACTAAAACGAAAATATCTGACATCATTTTGCATACTGAATATTTGATATTCTTACATGTGCACATAGGTATTCAGCGTCATTTACAATATTACTGCAGTGCAGGAGCTGTTGAGCTAGTTTCTCTGGCGCATGTGTAACACCTGATTTAGTCTGCTGGACCTCCAGGCAGGCCGGCCGACTCTCCAGGTTTGCCGTCTCCTGGTCACTCATCAGGCATCAGGATGTCTTTAAATATCTGCAGGCCTCCTCATTGAGCTCTTGCCTTGCCACAGCCTTGCGTGCACTCAGAAGCTGAAACAGAAACACTTTTAAGCAGTACTGCACAAAATTGTTGGGATTTCTAGTAGTTATTGGTTATTGTGATTATTAAGTTGTGGCTAAAAGACACTGTGACAGCGAAATTCATTTTTCAAATTAGTATTGGCTAAGTCAGTGTTTTTATAGTCGGAGTTCTAACAGAATTGGTGCAGTAAAAGAAGAGATGTCAAACAGTGGATATTTCTAAGTACTTTTCATTTATTTTCACAGTTTCATAAGTCTCAATTTATTTTCTCCTACACAAACAACTTTCAAGAACTTCTGATATCAAATGGCTGCTGCAGTATCAGAACATTCTCAGTGGTGGAGAAAGGAATCAGTAGTAATCAGACAGTAATCCAGGAAGCAACAAGCTCAGATGATCAACTCTGAGACGGTCAACTCGGTTTTCAGTTCCACTGACTGCAGATCAGTTTGGTCACTCAGCTCTGAGTTTGTTCACTCTGAGTGAAGCACATACATGAGAAAAGAAAGCAAGCCTCGATCAATGGAGCTCCGATACCAGGATTCACCTGGCACTCTGTCTCAGGTTACAGTGATTGCTGCAGTCAGTGGGTATGCACTATATGCAGTGCATAGGGGTGCCACACAAGAGGGGAGGGTGCCACACAAGAGGGAAGGGTGCCACACAAGAGGGGAGGGCACCAAAGGGATGCAGGGAAATTATTTCTCTAGTCGGCATTTTTGGTATTTAACAGCTGTGCATATGATATGATCAATAACAGGCACGGCGCTGATTAGGTGCCCCCAGTACTCCTTCACCTCCCCTCCTCCTGTGTTTTTTTTTTTTTGGGGGGGGGGACTAAAAATGTGTCTGCACACACCTCAAAGAATATAGCTGCACTCCTGGCTACAGTGATGTACAGGACATGTTTCAGGGAACTAACGGACAACCTGGCAGCTGCTCTACTGTCAGCAGAGTCACAGAAAGAAAGGCGGAGACAACAGATTTTATTTAGAGCTGTTAATAAATCCACAGTGTTCACTGATCGCCATCATTAATGACTGACTGAATATAACACGAATCTAATGTCTTAACAGGGATTTCATGTTTGCAAAGCTGCAAGCTTGTTCAATGTAATGTGCTCCACTGTGGAGTTTAACTTCACCCATATGAATGAGAAAATGGTAAGCTGGTTCAGGTACAGCAGGAGGAACGACTCAGATACACTGTTAGAGAAACCTGTCAGTGAGCAGGTTAATGCACAGAATCAGTTATTATGGTAACTGAGTCACTTGAAGTTAACCCAGTTTTCCTCGTCTCAGCATTAACAAACTCAGAGTTTTCTGAGTCTTTTTACTCACACACACCAATACAGCAAAGTCCTGCATGACAGTGTCCTGATTCTTACAGAACTTAATTATCAAATACTGATTTCTCCCTGCTACCACTGAAGAACACTTAAAAAAATATCCTAATTACCCATGATCCTTCAGTCACGTCTGCAGTGAAGATGCTAACCTTCTGTCACAGTGAAGGGTCTCTCAGACCTTTGGTCCACCAGGTTTCTTGGTCAGTGCAGATTCAGCTCACTGCAGAGGGGCAGAGAACACAGGCCAAAATTCACTATGAAACAAATAAGCCTGAATTGACCCGAAATAAACTTAGAAAAAAAAGAGCTAATGATCCTTAAAGAAAGCTGTTACAGCAAAAACGTTCTCCACATTTAACTCACACATTTGACCTCTTGAGCTAATTTCTGCTGTTTACATGAAAGGCTGCCATCCTCAGCCAGAATAACCATATAATCCATATCATCAGAGGCACAGGCTGAAAGGTGTAGTGCTGAACAACATCAAGCTGTGGACGGTGGACAAAGTCGTCCTCTGGGACCGCTTTTCTGCTGGGAAGGAGGACCTCAGAAGAAAGCAGAAAGAAGTTATGTAAAGATCCACCATTGGTTCTTTTTTACAGCCCTACTGTAACCAAGTCTGACTGAACATTTCATGGATAACAAAGATTAGGGTGAAAGAAAAGATGCACAAGCACTGAGTCATTTCTTAAAAAGCGTTAAAGAGCAACAACCACCCAGAGTACTTCATCCAACTAAATCTATCAACATAAAGCCAGACGTGTTCCCTGGATACTAAAGATATCCATAATACCATTCCTTGCTTTTGGGAGCTTCAGCAGTAATCAGCAGCAAATATTCAAAGGTTTGATAAACAGTGGGAAGAAGTGAGTTTATAAACGTGAGCCCTCTGACTTAAAGCCACTGAATTATGTGGAGTCTCTAAGATGTGCCTGCAGAAACCATCAAAACCATAGAAACAGATGAATAAATTAATTCTGACTGGATTACACAGACGGTACAGACAATACCCCACAGTCACCCCTCTGAATATATGACAATATTAGGATGATCTTTGCCCAGACCTTTTAGTTTGACATTAGTTTGTTGGTTGGTTAACTTAATATTGGGCTAGCCGTCAGCTCTGCCAACTGAGCTCTTTGTAGCTCGCAGTTTAAATCACAAATGTTACTGTGCACGACATTATAACATCGCAATGCTATGTCCATTAAAACGTCAAACATATATTAGTGAGTGATTAGGAGAAACTTACCATTAATCGATGAGAAGAAAATGAAGGAGGTGGGCGGGGCTTTCCCTGTGCGTCCTCAAGATCTCAGTGAAGGTCTCAGCCTTTCTGTTGGAATAACTGAATGACTGCATCGCTCTGCTGAGGGAGCACCTTTTGCTCCATCTCTGAGGTGCACACAGAGATGGAGGACCTCTGTGTGCATCTTACTGCTCTTGTGATAACTCTGAAAGAGTCCGCAGACTTTACCCTGGTTATTTTAGCTCAGTCTCAGTCACAGCCTAACATTCTGCACATGGTTAGATTTCTTTTCTTTGGCTTGCCAGATCCATATTGCAGTTCAGTGAAAATAATATAATCACATTTATCTTTATCTTTCTATATTTACACGCTGTCCTAAAAAAAGAAAAAAAAATCCTTCAATGTCATTTTGCCACATCTGTGATCTTTGTGATATTCGGATCTTGTATTCTGCGGGATATTTCATGATATTCAAATGTGGAAAATCTCCGTATAAACATCCGTGGAAGATCATAACTCCCCGTATTTGCTCCGTAAACATTATGCATACGTGACAGATCCATAAATTTGTATACTCTGGATCTTTCCAGATACACCTCCTTATGCTACTTGACCTGGAATTCCAAAAAATAAAAAAAACATCAACACTGTGTACTACTGGATCCTTTTGGGATTATACAGGATTCTTTGTCAAATAGGATTTGGGGGTCGGGCTGAGTTTATGGGCTTAAACTACAATAAGTTACATCTCTGGCAAGAAAACACTTCACGGAAGGATCTGCGTCTGATCCAGTGTTGGAGAAAAGTGAAAATAATACCACACTCTTTTTTTCATTTTATACTCAGTCTCTGGAAAAATATTAGATGATATTTTGCCAGATCTTCAATCTTTGTGATATACATATATTGTAAGATATCTTACAATATTCGTATCCGGATAATATCCATTTAAACATCTGTGACAGCTCAGATCTTCCCGTATTCTCTCCGGAAACTGCTGGATCATTCTGGATACAGGCTGTTTTTGTCCAGTGACAATTCTAATAATAGAAGTTCTGTGAATCCCAGCATCCAGTCACCTGTTTGGCCCAGTCATCCTCTACATCTTGCTCCCTATGTGGACTCCAGTAATATAAACTACGTCACCTGACTTCCTGAAGTCTTTTCTGCCACAAATATTCTCCCAACAGTGAGGAGCCTTAATGTAAACATGACCTATGTCTTAAGGACAGAGGTGACCCTGAACCCTCCCTTAGTTATGCTGCTATAGGCCTAGGCTGCTGGGGGGTTCTCATGATGCACCGAGTGCTTCTTTTCATTCACCTCTTTCACTCTGATTGTACTGATAGTTAAGCTGAGTTAAGTTAAAGATACTCTATAAAAAAGCTCAATGAATTTTTTTCTCCAAGTCAGCACAAAAACAAGCTGTAAGCCTACAGATAAACTTTAAGTCTTGGGAGATAAAGATTCATGTCCATGTTTGTTTTATTAAAGCCAAAAAAGTAGTGTCAAAAAAGATTTTCAATGCACAGTGCCCATGGGAAGTCTGCTAGTAGGTTTGTTTTGTTTGCTATAAACTTAATGTAAGTCAGATTTTCTGGAAGACACTCTAGCACTTTAACACTCTAACACTTTAACACTTTAACACTTTAACACTTTAAATTGTGTTACATAATATAGAAATTTGAGTAATAGAAAAAACCCTGAAAAGACGACTTTCTTAGAAATAAGTCCCTATAGAATTTACTTCATTGTAAGGAAAATGCAGGGTGTACTACAGTACTGACTGATATAGATTAAAGTCTTATTTTCTGATTGTTATGAATGAGAGTTGATCAGTGTTGTAGCTGAACAGTTTAAATTCTCAGGACAAAGCTGCCTTAGACAAGAAGTGTATCATTGAATTCAGGTAAACAAACTGCTGGCACAGAAAGAACGGCAACTGAGATATAATTTATTATAAGATTACAATTGCTTTACTTCTCTAATTGTGATGAGATTTTTATGGCCTTTGTTGGGAATAAAAGTACATGTTGTAAAGGTGATATTGGGAGTGGACTTGTGGGGCCGCAGAGACGAGCTAGATGGTGGCTAGATGGAATCTAGCCACAGGTGGTCTGTAATTCTGCACTGTAATTGCCTGGCAAAGTGTATTATGGGTCTTCAGACCACTCATGCACTCTGTAGGGGTGGACAAGAGAAAGGGGTGAACGAGGCGGAAAAATAGGATGGATAACATGATGTCCCGTCGTGATACAATTCTGCCAGACACTTACAATACGTCTGGGGAGTATTATTATTGTATGTGTTCAAAGAACACTTTCAGTGGAGGCTATTAAGCCAGACTAATGAAAATGATGGTAGCAAATGGATAGACAATCTCCTGTTCTGTTGAAATGTCATTGTGTTTTGAAGACAGGTGCAACAGACATTTTGTGCACTTTCAAAAGAGAAGATGTTTTCATTCTGCAGCTTCGCACCAGAAAAGCAGGCATCCTTTCACTTCTTGGCCATTTACAGCCTGGGAGTTTAGAGTTCAAGGTCAGCAACAGGACGGCGCCTCTGCAGTAACTTGGTGTTCTTCAGTGTTCTGGGCCACTTCTTCTGTGCTGGCAGCACCTCACAGTAGTTCCTCTGTTTAGTTTCAGAGCCTTCTCACTTGCGCTTGTGTTTAACTGCAAAAGCTCATTAGAGCCGGTCAATGTGAGGACGGACATTTTTAGTCAGCTGACCAGTCAGTCTTGATGACAATTTGTTCTGATGTGTTTCACTCACAGTCGTACCAGGAGTGGTATTATGTGGAGCTTACTGAAGTCACTGCTTAAACTGAGCTTGAAACGGTGCCCTTTGAATTATGGTGCCATCTGGTTGCAGCTGTTGATGCTTTGTCCTCCCGAAGGATTAAGGACACCCATGATAGCAGTGGCTGCTTGTTGACATTTTTACGTGATTAGTCAACCAGCAAGGAAGTATTTTCAGATTTAATTAAGTACTAATTACCAAATCCATTTAAGTCTGTCATTTTTAAATAAAGAATGTCAAATGTTCTCTCATAGCTTCTCAGATGATTTTCTTTTTGATAGATATTGACTATATTGGGTGGTTTGGATTTATGGCTCAATTATTAAAGGTAGCATCTCAGAAATCAAGAGATTAATCATCAAATCAGTATGTTGTCATACTAACAAAATGTTACTGCACTGCGCCTGGTTACACACATTACCCACAATCCCAAGTTTTAATGCCTGAGACTTGTACCGTAGCATGTATCACTCCACTTCAGGTCCGAGCTTCTCTCATCAGTTAACCATGAGCGGTGTATGTTTTACTTGTGGATACATTAATGCTTGTCTCCAAGAATCTTGAATCAATTTTGGTATTTTCAACTGATGCTTTGAAGCATCAGCTGTGAAGTGCATGTGGCCTCAGCCTGGAAGGCTAGTTTGTGGGTAGCGTGAAATCTTCGTAGATAGTCAGAACACATTTCACCGAAATGTTTCAATTTGGGTTAAAAAAAGATGAATAGGAAAATAAATGAATCCTTATTATAATACTGCATATCATATAATATCATGTCATGAAAGGATGAAAAATTGTTTATTCAGAAAGCTCTGTATCATGCAGATGTGTAAATTATAAACCGTAGCTCTAGAGTCCATTTGTGTTTCACTACACAACATCAAATTGTGTAAGAAAATGTGAGAAATATATAGTTTTTGAAAGTGCAGCTTTCACCATTTTGTTACCTATTTGATGTCCTGTGTTTTCATTAAAATAGATTTAGTAAAGGTTTTCCTCAGCTTAGGTTTTGCAGAGTTCAGATATAAATGTAAACAGCACCAGTGAAGGTTACAAATGATCGTCTGGCCTCTGACGGTGGGCTCATCCCTGTGCTCGTCCTCAGTGCAGCTCTGCTAAAAGACATGCTTTAAAAGTTACATAACAAAGTGTAACTAATAGTTTATGTGAATAATTCATTTAAAAATTAAATTTTCTGTCTTCATCTACAGATGCAATGGCTAATCCTTCTCCAGCAAAGAGCATGGGTGACCCTGGAATCACCCCTCTCTGTCTCCTTCACATACTCAGGTGATTCTTGCCAACATGTATTGATTTCTATACCTATTGTCACTACAGAACATGTAAAGTATAATCTGTTAACACATTGTGTTCATCATTCTGGTAATCTGGTGTCAAAATACTTTGTCTGCATATTGTTTGATTGCTACAACACATAGAATAGAATAGAATAGAATAGAATGCCTTTGTCATTATACGGTCTGTACAATGAGATTAAAAAGTTCTCCTTTTTCAGTGCAAAAAAACCCACACTTTTGAAACACACACACACACACACACACAGTGTGGGTAAGTATTGCACATTATTGAGTATGGCGCTGTATAGGAATGATAGATGTTGTACTGTATGTGAGTAGTACATATTGCCCAGTATGAGTAATAATTAAATGTTGGCAGCAGTGAGTCAGGCTTTGGAGCGTCATAATCTATTTAATCTATACAACAGCAGCAAACAGTCATGTGAAGACAGAGTCTGGTCTGTCTGGTTTTCATCCACCTCTTCTCGTGTGTGTTACATAACAGCAATAAAATGTGACAGCAAAATACCAAGTTTGAGCACAGTAGATAAAATAAAGGTGGAAAATAGTTTCCGAATCATGGACTTCATCATCATTGTGCCATTCACTATGAGGTCCTGCAGATAGTTATGAATCTGTGATATTTCTTTACCACTCTGATCTTTTTTCTCATTTATTCATACACATTGATTCATCGTTTTGAACTGATCCAGTCTCACCCTGTGCTGTCACATGTCCTAACCCCATCAAACTGTCTTCTTCTCTGTGCACAGCAGAATGACACAGACCAGGTACCGTCAGGGCCCTCCTTTATCGTGGTAGTTGCCATTGACTTTGGCACCACATCAAGCGGTTATGCTTATGCCTTCGCTAAGGAGCCAGAGTGCATTCACACTATGAGGTAGGCTGGCACTGCAATGCAAACTGAGGTGGAGTGTGGGGGTGGGTTGGTGCTTCAGCTCAGTGCTGCTACTTTGCTGACAGTGGCTCTACTTTGATTACAGTATGACAGCTGTCTGTTGCATGATTAAATCATCCTCGAGTGATTCTAATGAATAAAAGTACCAAAACAAAAAAGGGAAAAAAAAACACAAGGTAATAATTTTTTATATCCTTATTTTTGATCTTATCAAAAATTACATTACATTAAATTGCTATAAATGACACATGCCAGGTTCTATCAGGGCCCCCTTTTGTGATGGTAGTTGCCATTGACTTGGTTATTATAGTCAACCTACTGGTTAACTAACTATAATAACCAACCAATAACTATAGTAAGTTGATTGAGTTTAACTCAAACTAAAACTAGGTATGTAAAACATTTAAATTATGAAAAATATTACTAAAATAGATTTGCTCAAACTTGTCAATGAAATTTGGTGAAGCAGTGGTGCATATGTTTATTGAGACAACTATGTCTGCAAGGCTGTGAACAAAGCGTTGAAGTGGGTCTGACTGCTTGACTCATTTGGAGGTCACAAAAATGAAACACAAGCTTTTATTAGATATTCTGGCAGGCTGAGGATTAATCAGGGTGCAAACTAAAGGTAACTAATGGGACATGTGTGACTGAAGACTGGAGGAATACACACACAAAGGCAGGAAGCAAGACGAGAATAGATACATGTTTTTCAATGTAAAAGTTTAATCAGTTACAGAAAGATTAAGTTAATGACAAACATCCAACACCAGGATAAAACACTGTCTTGGTTCTGCCTGTTGACGTTTAGTCAGTGAGAGTGTGTCTGCTTCTGAAGCAGCTCTGCACACGAGCAGTGCTTCAGTCCGTCTCTAATGGCTCTATTCATTACAGCACACAGCTGAATAGCATTGCCACTTAGCAATTCAATGCTAGTGAAAATCACCATTAGTGAAAAATGATCCACAGTCAGCTCAACATTGACATACTGCATACTGGCAATATTTCTGCATTGAACCAAAATGAATAAATGTGTTACAAGCTGTTGTCTGTATCGAGTGTGATGCATATGATAATGATTCACTACTGTAAAGGTTGCAGATCATGGGGAGATTATGTGTTGTGATGCATGCTCTCGTGAATAAAAATAGATGTATGTGAGAATTGTTCAGTTTTCTGAACAATATAAAGATGTTCCAAACAGTTATTCTAACATTCTGTTATTAAAGACAGTCTTTAAAGTCAGAGTAGCATCTTTTTTTATTAGAAGGTTACAAATGTGTCAGGATACTGGAAACTAACACGATGGCATCCTACATTTAGTCAGAAGAATTATGTTATGTTACTTTTGTTGTTTTCACAGAGTGTAGTGATAGTAGGGAGGGAGCTTGTCTCGGCTTATTCAGTAATACAACACCCCCGACGCGCCTTGTGTTTAATGCAAAGGCAGTAACGCTTTTTTTACAGCTCTTGAATTTTTCTGGACCCACTGATCGTATTGTCTTCAAGTAGCTGTAGACTATGGTTTCTCTTTAATTTACTGGAGTTGTTGTTGCTATAATATGGATTACTGCTAGTAGTAATAGTATTTATATAGGCCTATATACAAACACTACCTTAGCACAGTGAAACTGAGTTAAACACACAGAAAGGAATTCACTTTTGATGCGGCTACTGTAACTGCTTTAAGGAATCAAATATAAACATGTTTTGGTTTGTTTACCACATAATTGTGTATGTTACCTTATAGGTTAATGGATTTTCTTGAATACACAGAAGTAGAAAAAAGAGCACAGGCCTTTGACTGTTGCCTTAAGAATTTCCTCGTCACACAGGGCATTACCGCCAACCGTCAAATAAAAGTGAATCAGATATTTTCACTTGGTAATACTAGATGTGCAGTGAACACAGCTCCTGATCTCTGATTATTTCATTTTTAGATGGTCTGCTGAAATCTTTACCCAAACAAAAAGTGGACAGGGGCAGCCAGGACTGCATCAGGGAGAAGGCATTTTTTGTTTGTTTGTTACGAGGAGTCTTTAAATAGCTTTAAGAGCGGGACAGGAGAGCGTACTGCGTGCTACTACCCAGACATTCCTCACCATATAGCTTCAACATTACCATTCATCAGCTGTTCTCATGTGGGAAACACATAGAGAAGGAGGCTTATTGCTGGCAGAGCCGCCTCCACAACACAGTAACCAGGCAGAGAGGGCTGACAGAATTTCAGACATGGAAGCAAATCCCACGTCTCTTCAGTTTAACAGAGATAAAGATGCACATTGCAAGTATTCCCATTTGAAAATACTCAACCTGAGCTGGCTTTCCTTCAGTAAACCACATTCATTATTTCAGTGCACACTTCTTTGTTGAGCTTGATGTGAGGCCAGGCCCTAGTAATGATGGCAAGTGAGGACAGGCTTGTTGTTGGGGTTCTGTCTTAAAATACTGGTGTTAATCTCTATATACTTATTTGCTAGCAAATCCCATAGTCAAAACCACAAATTTGTCTTGTTACACAATTACAGTTTTCCCTGTCACTCATTTAAAAATCTTATGAAGATGTAATTTTGGTGAAAAACAAAAAAGCTCAGAAAGTTTTCCTGAATGCACGGAAGTAGAAATCACTCACTGTGTATTCACTGATTTCTGTAGCAAATCATAATTAGGCATGAAGAAGGGATTTTCACACAGAGAATGGCCATCACAGATAATTTATTTATTTATTTTTGGACTATCCCTGTAAACCCCAATGATGCTTGTGCCGGATAATCCCAGTACATCAACAGATTCTGAAATATTCAGACCATTAACGACCAGTTGAACAGGTGTACCTAATGAAGGTGAGTGCATGTCTTCATCAAACCGTTTTGATCTGTGATCATTAGTGGTTTCTTTTAAAGTTGGATGGAGAAAAGGGCAAAGGGGCTCTACTTCACCCCAAGGTGCTGTGTACAATTCTCCTTCTTCCCACTCTATACCTGAGCTGATTCTGCTGTTTTTTTGTAGCATACTGTTCCTGTTACTCGCTCTTGCTCTTACAAACAACTCAGAAAATGACACATAATTTTGTCATAAATAAAATAATGGGATAAATGAACCAGGGAAATGTTGATTAATACCTGATCAGCTGATATTTGTCCACTTGTGTTCAGTAATTACTGTAGAGCAGCAGAGGCCACTTCTCTCGTTGCACAAAGACCAGTGGCATGGGAAACTGCCCTTGGCCCCCTTCCTCTGTGGCCTCATTAAATACTTTCTTGATTCATGTTCTCAATTCCAAGTTTCAAGTCATGCTGAATACAGCAGGATATTCTTTTTTGTCCCCATTAATGTCAGAAAAGAAGCTGAATCAAGGTTTGCACCCTGGTTAATGACTTGCGGTTGAAAAGTCATTAGCCAGTGAGTGTTCAGTGTCCTGCAAAAGCACGCTGTGATTGTTAAGTCTGATTTCACAAAGATAAATTTGTGAAAATTGTGAAATTGCTCGTGTTAAGTTACTTGTCTCTTTTATGTTCAGGCTGTAGCATAGCTTATTTGTTTATCCCTGTGATGGAAGTAAAGTCCCCGAAGTCTCCCTCTCTCCTCTGCTATGTGTGCAGCTCCACTGTTGCATCTTTGCCACATAAGCACTGTTAGAGCAGGTAGATAGCTCTATTTTAATGCGTTGCACCCACCCCACCTCTATCCAAAACCATAACTCTCCATGACATCTCCTCTTCTCTCATCATTCAAGCACTGGATCTTCTCTGGGCTGTGTCCCTCCCGTTCACCCTACTGACATATGACAATTCAGCAAAACATCAAAGCTGTCATATTGTGAATTTTGCAGACGACGGCAGTGGTGGGACGCATAACCAACAATATTGTGTCTGACAGGCAGGCGGTAAAGCAACTGGAGAGCTGGCGCAGGGATACTGATTTCTGTGTTGGTGTCAAGAAAACAAAAGAGATGATCATGGATTTCAGGAGGGGCAGATGCTGCCCTTCACCCCTGAACATTTTGGGAGCAGCTGATGAAGTGGTCTCCAGCTTGGGTGTGCATTTCACTAAAGACCTTACTTAGATCCAAAACACTTCCTTCCTGGTTAAGAAGGCACACCAGTGGCTCTATTTTCGCAGGAGGCTGAGGCACACTGGATTTGGGAGCTCAGTCCTGAACTTATTCTGGAGATGTGTATTGGAGAGTGTGCTGCACTCCTGCATCACTGTGTCCCTGGGCAGAGACAAAGGATCTGCTTAGGGTGGTGAAAGCACAGCATTTCTGACAGCAGCCTCCCCGCCATCATAGACATCCAGCCAATGCAGGAAAAGGGCCTCCTGTATCTTAGAAAAACCCTACTTAGCCAGCAGACACAATGTTTGTCCCTTCTCTCCCCTTGGGCAGAAGGCTGCGGAGAATCAAGAGCAGATCCACCAGACTGAGGAACAGCTTCTTCGCAGAGGCTGAGACTGTTGAACTCTGGTAATGCTGTGTAGCTTCTGCTGCTCCCAGCCAAAGGGAACAGAAATGAGAAACTTCTTGTGTCTGCACTATCAACTACAAACATTTTTTGAAGCTTGTAAACTGACTCCACAGTGAACTTTCAGCCAGTAGCTCACCCCGATAGTCATAAAGTGCTTTGAAAGACTGGTTATGGCACACATCAAGAACACGATTGATGTCAGTGTGGACCCACACCAATATGCATACCGGAAGAACCAGTCAATGGAGGACACCATTTCCTCTGTGGTACACACGCCCTCACCCACCTGGAGTGTAAGGACTCCTGTGTCCATGCGCTCTTTGTGGACTTCACATCAGCCTTCAACACCATCGTTCCACAGTACCTGGTGCACAGACTGTTCACACTTGGACTGAGCTCCTCCCTCTGCAGCTGGGTCCTGGACTTCCTGACGAACAGGCCGCAGTTTGTGAGGATCCACGACGTCTTCTCCTCCCCCCATCATCCTCAGCACTGGCTCCCCCCAGGGCTGTGTGCTGAGCCTTCGTCTGTTCACCCTGCTCACATAAGACTGTTCAGCAAAACACCCGGGCTGTCATATTGTGAAGTTTGTGGATGACACTGCTGTGTCACAAATGCTCGTACGGTCCCATTCAAATGAATGGGTGAGTGCGTTCAGAGCTTTTGAATGTGTGGTCCATCACACGTCTCCCGGGAGCAGAGATAGCACAGCTGTTCTCTGTTCGTCAAAAATTACTATGGCAGCTCAATTAGACAAGGGATTGAGTTCATAAGACCTTTCTCAGAGAACTTAAAGAATGGTTTGAATTTCAAAAGTGTATTCAAAAGCTTACTGTGAACCATGGAATTGTTCTTAATTCTGACACTACCTGAGTAACCAATCCTAACCTGACATTTATGACAACGGTTAACTATTTAGGTATTTTATTCACTTAAAGCAGACAGATTAATTGGCTCTCTTTTCCAGGCGTTGGGAGGGTGGAGACCCTGGCGTGTCCAATCAGAAGACACCGACCACCATCCTTCTGACCCCAGACAGGAAGTTCCATAGTTTTGGCTATGCAGCTCGTGACTTCTACCATGACCTGGACCCCAGTGAATCCAAGCACTGGCTTTACCTGGAAAAATTCAAAATGAAGCTCCACACCACTGCAGTAAGGATACTGCCATTTAAATAGTACTTTTCTAGTTTATTTGACCACTCAAAGTGCTTCACACAAAGTACAGCAAGCCATATTACCCATTTGCACATCTACCTTATTCTATGCATACTACTCTTTTTTGTTTTTTGTTTTTTTATTCTGTCATACACTAATAAACTAAAGGATGCATTCAAAGTAATTTACTCTTCAATATTTTGCCCAAAGCATAGTACATTATCAATGTAGCAACACTCTAGCTCAATCTTCTTGCAGGCATGAGCCTGATGGAATATGTGACGTTCAAGCTGTTGTATGTAAGTTAGTATTTCAGTACAAGTTTCTGTTTCTTGCATGTGAGGGAGATGCACTATTTTGCCAAAAGTATTCACCCACCCATCTGAATCACTGAACTCAGGTGTTCCAATCACTTCCATGGCCACAGGTGTATAAAATCAACCACCTAAATGGTAATGGACTAGTTCTTATATAGCGCTTTTCTGCTCTGTCTGAGCACTCAAAGCGCTTACACAACACGTTTGCATTCACCCACTCTCACCCTTTCATACAGGCACTTCCATGAGTGCTTGTATGAATCTTGTATGAATGCATAAGCTAAGTGGTTTTATTGTCTAACACATTCCTACAACTTGGGGTTCAGCATCTTGCGCAAGGATACTTTGACATGCAGCCAGTAATCGAACCGCTGACCTTCTGATCAGTGGGTGACCTGCTGTACCACCTGAGCGACAGCCACCCTGCAAACATTTGTGAAAGAATAGGTCGCTCTTAGGAGCTCAGTGGATTCAAGCATTCAAGCCTGATAGGATGCCACCTATGCAACAAGTCCTGTTGTGAAATTTTCTTGCTACTAAATATTCCACAGTCAACTGTTAGTGGCATTATAACAAAGTAGAAGCAATTGTGAACAACAGCAACTCAACCATAAAGTGGTAGGCCACGTAAATTCATAGAATGAGTTCAGCGGATGCTGAGGTGGAATGTGTGCAGAGGCCCTTTCTGCAGAGTCAATCATCAGACCTTCAAACTTCACATGGCCTTTCTGTTAGCTTAAGAACAGTGCGTAGAGAGCTTTGTGGAATGGGTTTCCATGGCCGAGCAGGTGGCATCCATGCCTTATATCACCAAGTGCAATGCAAAGCGTTGGATGCAGGGGTGTAAAGCACATCGTCAATGGACTCTAAAGCAGTGGAGAAGTGTTCTCTGGAGTGACAAATCAGGCTTCTCCATCTGGCAATCCAATGGACGAGTCTGGGTTTGGTGGTTCCCAAGGACAGTACTTGTCTGACTACATTGTGCCAAGTGTAAAATTTGGTGGACGGGAGATTATGGTGTGGGGTTGTTTCATGCTTCAATTTTGTGCTCCCAACTTTGTGGGTACAGTTTGGGGATGGCCCCTTCCTGTTTCAACATGACTGTGCACCAGTGCACAAAGCCACAAAAATATGGATGAATGTGTTTGGTGTGGAAGAACTTGACTGGCCTGCACAGAGTCCTGACCTCAACCCGATAGAACAACCTTTGGATGAATTAGAGTGGAGACTGTGAGCCAGGCCTTCTTGTCTTACATCAGTGTCTGACCTCACAAATGCACTTCTGGAAGAAATGTAAAAAATTCCCATTAACATTCCTAAACCTTGTGGAAAGCCTTCCCGGAAAAGTTGAAGCTGTTATAGCTGGTGGGTCAGATGTTTTAATACCCAGGATACCTAATCTATTTTCTGATGATTCACTTGTGGGGTAAACTTTAAATGTTCATATCACTATATGGAACAGGTGGCTGCTTAACACACGTTACTGCATCTGAAAGGTGTGCTTTTTACATACAGTTTGAAACTTCCAGCCGTGATGCCTTCTGTGTCAGCACAGTTGCTTGATTAGCACTGTCACGTCACAGTAAGAAGGCTCCTGGTTTGCACCCCAGCTGAGGCCTGTTTTTGTGGAGTTTGCATGTTCTCCCTGTGCCTATGTGGCTTTCCTCCCACAGTCCTAATACATCCATCTTAGGTTAATTCGTGATTGGTCATGGATGAGAGGTAGATACTTAATGAAGAAAGCACTGTATGAATGTATGGTTAAATGTGGATGGTAGTCTAAAGTGCTTTGATTAGTCAGTAAGACTAGAAACACGCTTTATAAATGCCATCTCCACATTGAGACACATTGACACATTGGGTTTTGGATCAATAATTTAGGACAGAATACACTGTATGGTGTCACTGTATGGACAGCCTACAGAGTAGTAAAAAACAATTTAAAAGCAAATCTAGTCCTGACACATCCACTTTTATCCAACTCTAACTTTGATGTCTTCTCCCTGCAATCAGAATCTGTCCATTGACACCGACCTCCATGCAGCTAATGGGAAGCGTGTCAAAGCTCTGGACATCTTTGCCTATGCTTTGGCTTTCTTTAAGGAACAAGCACTAAAGGTAACACTATATTTTTGTTGTCTTACTCATGCAATGCCATATTTTCGTTTTTGGTTAAGATTCTCTTTAGAAAAAAGTTGGGAGATGTGTAGAATTTAAATAAAATTTTCCCAGCTTTTTTGGAAATAGGGAACACACTGAGCAAAGAGTTTGGCCACAGTTTCAGCATAAAACCTGAAGCCAATTCAAAAACAAGCTGTTGCAGGTTGCACTTTGCAGTATTATGATTTAAAGGTGACTATGGAAGCAGTGATAAAGCATGCACAGTGGACTAGTTAGAAAGAAAACTCTTTCTGAATGCAGAAACTTTGATATGGTTTAATATGAACCTTGAGGCTAAAATGCATAACCTACGTGTTCCTACAGGAGCTGAGTGATCAGACAGGGGGCGAGTTTGACAACAATGATGTCAGATGGGTGATCACAGTTCCTGCCATCTGGAAAATGCCTGCAAAGCAGTTCATGAGGGAAGCTGCCTACAAGGTAAACTCCTCACAGTTGTACAGCCACATTTGTTTCCATACTACAGAAAGGAAGACAGGCTCTCATATGGTGGTTTGATAAAATTGTGTATGTGTTAAAACATTCACTGTTGAGAGAATGGGGATATTCATGGCTGCTGCAGTGACATACAGTAATCAAGACTGACGGTCTCACAGTGTGTCATAGGATAGAGGGAAGGAGTCAGGCGATCTTCAAGAGGACAAAAGAAGGGCTGGAAGCCCTGAATGTTCTGTAACTCACAGCAGAAGATTTTTTTTTTCAACATAGTCAATAAATAGAAACTAGTGGAGGCAAACAACAATCAGCTATAGCTAACTTTGTCAGCACAGTTGCCAGCCAAAGTGCCCACACCCCTAACTTTATAATTTTAAACTAGTATGGTTATAAAAAAAAGAAATCCATAGAGGCCAAAGCGCTTTTTCTCAGGCTGTAAGTATGTTCATTCCCTGATGTGGAAATACCATGCAGTCTACAAAAGGTCTTCAGTGGTGGTTAATACTGCCAGCAGGGCTAGGTTCATATACACTTGTACAGCAATAGCCTTTGAGTCAGATTAAAGGTTAACAGTGTTCTATGCACAAAGAATAATAGTCTCTCATCATCTAATAGAACATGTATGTGCATTTATCCTTGTAATCTTGCACTCTTGCTGGCTTCACACAATGACAGAATGAGTTTCTCCAGATCCTCAGTGTAAGTGGTCACTTGGGCGTGGCCGTCTGCAGTGAAGACAGAAAAAGACTGGAGGAAGGAGAAGCAAGGGGCAGCTGTGATATGTGTGAGGATCATTGGCCTCTGGGCCTGTACGTGTGTTTATGACTGTATGCTAGCCACATGAGTTTTCTAAGGAAGGAAACAGGTGGCCTATACATCCTCATGCCTGCTATGTTGTAATTTATGAGTGCAAAGAAGCAGCTGGCCTTTTTATGTATTTTGCCTTTGTAAAAGTGAGTGCTTTGTGAAATCTGTCAAACAAATTACATGTAATTACTTTAATTAATGGTGTATTATTTATCCAGATAAAATGGATAAATACAATTGGACTCACTGAATGAAGAAAAAAATATTTAAACTATTAAATCTCCAACAAAAATCACCTTCTCTGGCTGAACAGCCGGAATTCTGGTGGAATTTTAAAAAAGGCCCGTAACAAAGCTCCATCCTGCAAAGCTGTCAATCACTATTTGAGGAAGTTTGAGCAACATTGAGGGAGAATATTGAGAATATTGTTTTTCATTAGTGAAGTTCGTGCCTCAAAGAATTTATAGCTTTTAGTTGCTAAATGCTCCATTATATTAGTATTTCTCAAGCATTTTTCTGGCTTGCCCTATATCAGAAACAGAAGACCATCCAACAGTTTGAGATCCACTCCACTGTGCTCACTAGATAGTAGTTAACTATGAGTATTGTTACTGCTTGGTGCTGGATGCTGAGTGTAGAATAGGTTGAACACCATTAAAATGCTGAGTTGGGCATCTAGGGTGTGTACGGGTCTTTAAAGACCCATTAAATTGTCTTAAATTAGTTGGGATAGGTCTTAATTGTTTCACATTATGTGTGAAATTCTAGTACACAATGCTGCTGTTTTCCCCACCTCTACACATTTAGATCACACAGTATGAATGCATTGTTAGGCCCCTGTTTTATAGATCAACTAACCCCTTCAGAATGTTTTTATGTGCATAAATCTGGTTCCTCTTAATATTATGCTATGAGGATACATTAGCTAACTTGCAGCTCAAGCCAGAGTGAAATACTATCTTGGAAACTTTGAAGAAGATGATGATGAGGAAAGTGAAAGTTTAACAACAACTTGCATGATTAGAACTGTTGGTCTGCATGTCACAGGTGTTTACTCACTTTGTGCTCAGTGAGATATTGTTTAGGACATCAATAATATTTTTAATTTGTTTGTTTTAATTTAACATGAAAGAACACATTTCAACCAAATCCTTTCATATTTTCTCTTCTGGTGTATATTTCCATTGGAAGTTTGGTGTTAAATTTTGTTTAAAGTGGCTTTTAAAAGAGTCTTTGTCAATACCCTGGCATCATATTTTAATGCAATTGGTACCGTTGTGCTAGGTCTTTATTCATGCTGCTGCTGGTGAGGCTGCAGCTGTACAAGCTAAAGTAAGCGTTACCTGAAAATAAAATTGTTGCGCTGCTGGAGGTCACTGAGTCTGACTCAGTATAGAATTGTTCACCTGAGCCAGTATGTTTTCCATATGTCACCAGCTGTTTTTCATTGTGGGTAACTGTAGTGTTATAAACAGCCAAGTGTACGGTGAAAATGTGAATGAAAAATTCACAGGACCGAAACAGGTGGAAACAACTATCAAAATCCACCCCTACCAGTGACCATGTTAAAATATTTTAATATAGTCACTGTACATGAGAGTTTTTGTTCTATTTTATTTTATGTTGTCAGTATTCAAACAAATTAACAAATTTTTGCTTTCTGACTAGGCAAGATTTCGGTTTAGGAGCAATGATATTATGTCCTGCTCACATCTGAGTGTGCCTGTGCATCCTAGAAGTGAAAGAAATAAGGGAGGAAAGAGTGTGCAGCTGAGAGCAGAAGAAGAAAAATGGAGGAGGGATGTGTTCTTTGAGGCTCGAAGCAGAGAGAAGGGAGAAGCTGGAGAGAGGATGTGATTAAAACTCTGAGATAGAGAGAAAGATGAAGGGATGTCTGCAGTGACTCAGCACCAGGCAGTGATGCATTTGATTAGCTGTTCATGGAGGAAAGAAATAAGCAGCATTGTAACCACTCCTCCCATTTGAATCACATCATCCAGTTTTCCTTTTCACCTTTCTTCCGCTTCATCCTCCCCTTTTCTCTGCCGCTCCATGCCTAATACCTAGTACTTTCTTCTGTAGGTGCTATTATCTCATAATATAGAAACAGTACAGCTTTTTTGGACTTATTCAAATCAAAGCTAGTGATTTTAAGAGCATACATTTTTAAAGTAGCCAAGAGATACTGCTGTCACTTTCACATTGTGATTTATAGCAGCTACCGTTTTATGTTCTAAGCCTGTGGTTACAATGCAACCCTCATTCTTCCCCAGCAGCTATTTATCACAGCTTATTTTCATAGCACGGATCACAACAAGAGTCAATGTGCTTTATATTGTAAGGCACCTACAATATTAGAGAGAAACCCCCAAAATCTCCTATGAGCAAGCACTAGGCGACAGTGGGAAGGGAAAAACTCAGTTGTAACAGGAAGAAACCTCCAGCAGAACCAGGCTTAGTGAGGGGCAGCCATCCACCACGACCGGTTGGAGGTGAGGGTAAAGAGAAGAGAGCAGAGAGAGACAGAAAAAAGACAAACTATGGAATAGAGCAAGTGCTAGTCGTATATAACAGAGTGAAAAAGAGGTGAGGGAAGAAGAAATACTCTTCCTCTGCTTTTCAGCATCACTCTGAGACAGGATATTGCTAAATTTAGCAATATTGCACAAATGAATGAAGGCAGTCCTATTTGCACAAATTGATGTGGAATGGAGAGTAGGACAGACAGGCATAGCTTTATATAGCACAAAATCACAAGAAACAGTCGCCTCAAGGTGCTTTATATTGTAAGATAAAGACTCTACTATAATTACAGAGAAAACCCAACAATCAAAATCACCACCTATGATCAAGCACTTGGTGACAGTGAGAAGGAAAAACTGCATTATGGGAACCCCAGCAGCCTAGGCCTACTGCAGTGTGCAGCTGATCCAGCCCTAACTATAAGCTTGATCATAAACGAAAGTTTTAAGCCTAATCTTGAAAATAGAGAGGGTGTCTGTCTCCTGAATCCAAGCTGGGAGCTGGTTCCACAGAAGAGGGGCCTAAAAGCTGAAGGCTCTGCCTCCCATTCTACTTTTAAGTATCCTGAGGAACCACAAGTAAGCCAGCAGTCTGAGAGTGAAGTGCTCTATTGGGGTGATATGGTACTATGAGGTCTTTAAGATAAGATGGGACCTGATTATTCAAGACCTTTTAAATTCTACTCTAGATTTAACAGGGAGCCAATGAAGAGAAGCCACTATGGGAGAAATCTGCTCTCTCTTTCTAGTCCCTGTCAGTACTCTAGCTGCAACAAGTAATGAACCTGAGAGACAGGAACACAGAGATACTAGCAAGGTCAAGCAAGTTGAATGAAACCTTTACACTGTGTGTGTGTGTGTGTGTGTGTGTGTGTGTGTGTGTGTGTGTATGCACACACTCTACAAATGCTATATGGTGTGAAGGAGTGAATGCAGTTTGTATTGTACATTATCGTAATGTATTGTAAGCAAGTGCTTTGTGTGGCTAGAAAGACTGCAAAAGTGCTGCATAAATACCAGTTATTTTACCAGCACACCTAGAGGTGGTTGTTTTTAGAGAATTAGAGGGTCTGAATTTAGTGAGTCCATGGCTGAAGCAATTTTAGACAGAAGTTGTAAAAAGCTCTTACAAGTACAATGGATAATTATAGTTATAGAAAATATTACTTATTTTCTGTAGTTATCCCATAGCAACACTATGGCTATGTATTTTTCACAGATTAGACATCTTTACTTCTCAGTATTTACATGTAAAAAAAAAAAAAAAGCATAAGAGATTTTGTGAGATTGTAGATTAAAGAACTGAAAAGTAATCATAAATGTAATGATTTATTACATCCGTGCAGCATCCAGGCATTTTCTTCCACTTACCCAGTTCAGGGTTGCAGGCGGCTGGAACCTATCCCAGCTGTCATAGAGTGAAAGAGGAGGTACAACCTGGACAGTTGTGACTGTTATTTCAGCAAGCATAGTACCCTGGTGTAGACTTCATGTGGACGCACTAGAAGAAGTTAGTTGAAAAGTCAAAATTACAAATATTTTCTTGTTATTTTACAGCTGAAGCCTATTTTCTTGTCTGTATTCTGCCCTTATCCAGTCTGGTCTGGTATCCCGTGAAAACCCTGAGCAGCTGATCATTGCCTTAGAACCTGAAGCAGCATCAATCTATTGCCGCAAGCTCCGCCTCCACCAAATGGTGGACCTGGGCACACAAACCACACAGAATGGCTTCAGCCCCACTGACAATGTGGGGAGTGGAATGAGCCAAGGTATGTCCCATCAACACTGACATAAACTGTTGCAGATTGTTCTAACACTGTGACCATGCTTTCATTCAGCATACATGCATATATTCATGTTTAGTGTTTGACTTCCTATGGCATTATTACTGGCATAATAACATAACATTTGCCTTCCTGTTCAATGTTGTCGTTTTTTTCACAGTGTCACCAGGTAAAATTAAACATTTTTAAAAGCATGAGAAACACTGGCACATTTCTCCTTTCTTTTGCTTCTTCTCTGAGAATTGACAGGGACTAGAAAGAGAGAGCATATTTCTCCCATATTGGCTTCTTTTCATTGGCTCCCTGTTAAATCTAGAATAGAATTTAAAATCCTTCTTCTGACAGACAAGGTCTTGAATAATCAGGCACCATCTTATCTTAAAGACCTCATACTACCTTATTATCCTGACATAGCACTTTGGTCTCTGACTGCAGACTTACTTGTGGTTCCTAGTATCTAATTTCTTTGGTCGCTACCCAAAGGTGAGGGTGACATAGGTGAAGGTAGAAATGTAAATTGACCGGTAATAGACTGGTACAGCATCTGCATCACTGCTAAAACTATGCCAATCTGTCTGTTAATCTCCCACACCACTCTCACCTTACTCGTGAATAAGACCCCAAGATATTTAAACTTGGGCTCTTAGGCAAAAAACCATGTTCCCGACCCAGAGTGAGCACTCCACCCTTTTCCTACTAAGGACCATGGCCTTGAACTTTGAGTTGCTAATTCTTATCCTAGCTGCATCACACTCTGCTGCAAACAATCCCAGTGTGAGCTGATGGTCATTGCTCAATGAAGCCAGTAAAACCACATCATCTGCAAAAAGCAGAGACTAGATTCTGAGGCCACAAAAACAGACAGTCTCCACCCCTTGGCTGTGCCTAGAATTTCTGTCGATAAAAATTATGAACAGAATCAGTGACAAAGGCCAGCCCTGGCGGACTTCAGCACCCACCAAAAACGAGTCTCACTTATTACCAGCAATTCGGACCAATACAATGATTGTCTAGGGACCAGATATCTCCAGATATCTTGCAACAACAAAAGCCCTATAATCTGTACTCCTGAAGTACTCCCCCACAGGATACCCTGAGGGACAATCTTGAATGTTTTATCCAAGTCCGCAAAGCACATGTAGACTGATCGGCCTTGAGAACCTCAGGGCGAATCTCATCCGTGCCAGGAGCCCTAGCACTAAGGAGATGACCTCAACCCCAGTGATGGGTGAATCATCTCCCTCATCCCTGGATTCTACTTCCACTACAGATTACGGGTCAGAGGCATTGAGGAGATCCTCAAAGTATTCCTTCCACCACCTGACTATGTCCTCAGTTGAGGCTATCAGAGTCCTGTAGCCACTATATACAGTGTGGACAGGAATCTGCTTCCCCTCCTGAGTCGTTGAACAGTTTGCTAGAATCACTTAGAGGCCAACTGAAAGTCTTGCTCCATGGCCTCACCAAACTCCTTGCACACCCAAGTTGTTTTCTTGACTGCATTCTGCTTGGCCTGCCAGTACCTACCAGCTGCCTCTCACATCCCACAAGCTAACCAAGCTAGATAGGACTCCTTCTTCAGCTTGACAGCTCCCTTTACCTCCAGTAAAGGGATGGTTGTCTGAGCAATGACCATCAGACCAGATGGTTATCTGGTTCAGAGATTACTGCTGCAAGTACCAACCACCTTGCAGCCACAGCTCCACGTATCCGCCTCAGAATGGAGATGCACAACATAGTCCACTCAGACTCAATGTCCCCAGCATGATTTGGAATGATGCCTAAGCTTTACCTTGGGTGGGAATTGAAGATCTCATGGACCAGAGCTGCTGCCAGACTTTCCTAGTGCACCCTCACTATCCATACGTGTGCAACAGGCCTGGCCAGCATTCTCTGCCACCACCTCATCTGACTCACCACCAGGTGGTGATCAGGTGACAGCACTGCTCCTATCTTCACCCAAGTGTCCAGAACATATGACGATACATTTAAAAAAAATCAATCATCAACCTTAGGCCTAGGGTGTCCTGGTGCCATATGCACTTAGGGGACACACTTATATTTGAACATGGTGTTAATAATGGAAAAACTGTGGTTAGCACAGAGATCCAACAACTAAACACCATTCAGGTTCAGGTTGGGCAGGCCATTCCTCCCAATCACACCCCTTGCCCATGTGAACAATGTCAGTGTATTCATGAGGACAATAGAGTCACCAGATGGGGCACCTTTGACCACCCCATTCAGGGACCCCAAGAAGGCTGGGTACTCTGAACTGTCTTTCAGTGGGTAAGGACAGATGACCAGCCAGAAACCATTCCTTGGCCTGAAGGCAAAGGGAAGCAATCCTCCCATCCACTGGGAAAAACCCAGGCACCAAACCAAGGGGATGCAAGTATAACCCACAGTTGAATATATCAACCCTGAGACTGTAGCCCAACACAGCACTCCTTCCTTGTACTGTACTAAAGTGAGTCCAAAATCTCACAATGTAATTTGCAATCATAGTCTGTGCATTAGTGACTAAAGGTGAAAACATTGTATGAAATTCCAACCTCCCACCTTTAACTAAGCATATTCACTGTGGTTATTAAAAGGCCACAAAAAAATTACATTCAAATAAAGATTCTTTGGCACTATAAGTCATAACTTCATTTTATCTAGTCAGTCTTTGCCTATCAAGCAGTGTACCAATGATGGAAAGTAAAAATGTAACAATTTCAGCCAAGCAAAAAATTAAACTCTGACACATAAGACGCAGCAAAAGCAAATACCTATCTTTCCTTCCTTTAATCACATCTTTAATCTTTCTTTTGGTGCAGAGCATTTGTTCATCATCATTCATCACCACAAACCAAAAATGAGGATTTACATGGTTTATCAGTCTAATCTTTAGTCTTTGTGAACACAAAATCTTTTTGTAAAGTAGCATGCAAACAAAATAGTTCCACATTCAAAAGGTCATTTTCAAATGATCATACAGCCATTTTAAAGGAAAGTCAGCCTTGCCTAATGTTTCCATTTGATTTTTTTTTTTAGGTTCTTTTGTTTACCCTTGAATGCGAATGTGGTTGCTCAAGTTGTGCTCTTTTGAAGATCACTTTAATATATGTGCACAAAACCAAATATTTTTAACAAAACAAACACATCCCATTATAACCTCAATGCCCCAAAAGGTGGGATGCTGTGTAAAATGTAACTAAAACAGAAAGCAACAATTTTCAAATCTCATAAACCCATATTTCATACACAATAGTACACAGGAAACATAACTGTCATGGTTCCTGGGTTGTTGAGTTTTGAGTTTTACACTTCTAATTTCTATTGATTAGTTATTTTCAGGTTGTTTCTTAGTTGTTAGTCTGCTTTGTTTTTTTTGTTCCAGTTACTGTTATTCCTCCTTTCACTGTACCCTGCCTCCCCGCTGTTCCCTGTGTATTGTCGAGTCTGTGATGTTCCCCTGTTTAGTTATTTCCTGTTATATTTTGGTAATCTTTGATAGCCTTTGTCTTAGTTTGTGTTTTAGTTTAGTGCACATAGATCACCAACTTTCTGTAGAGTCAATCACTGCAGACCTCCAAACTTCATGTGGCCTTCAGATTAGCTTAAGAACAGTGCGGAGAAAGCTTCATGAAATGGGTTTCCATGGCCAAGCAGCTGCATCCAAGCCTTACATCACCAAGCGTACTGCAAAGCATTGGATACAGTGGCGTAGAGCATTTCTCCACTGGACTCTAGAGCAATGGTTCATGTTCTCTGGAGTGATGAGTCACACATCTCCGTCTGGCAGGCAGCCAATGGACGAGTCTGGGTTTAATGTTTCCCAAAAAGGACGGTACTTGTCTGACTGCATTGTACCAAATGTAAAATTTGGTGTACATGAGATTAAGGTGTGGGGTTGTTTTTCAGGAGTTGGGCTCATCCCCTTAGTTCCATTGAAAGGATCTCTTAATGCTTCATCATGCCAAGATGTTTTGGACAGTTTCATGCTCCCAACTTTGTGGGAACAGTTTGGGGATGGCCCCTTCCTGTTCCAACATGGCTGCACACCAGTGCACAAAGCAGCTCCATAAAGACATGGATGAGCCAGTTTGGTGTAGAAGAACTTGACTGGCCTGCACAGAGTCCTGACCTCAACCTGACAAAACAGCTTTTGGATGAATTAGAGCAGAAACTGTGAGTCAGGCCTTCTCGTCCAACATCAGTGTCTGACCTCACTAATTTGAATGGTCAAAAATTCCCATAAACACTCCTAAACCTTGTGGAAAGCTTTCCCAGAAGAGTTGAAACTGTTATAGCTGAAAAGGGTGGGCTGGCATCATATTAAACACTAAGTATTAAGAATGGGATATCACTCAAATTCATATGCGTGTGATAGCCAGATGAGTGAATACTTTTGACGGTATAGTGTATTTGCGTTAATGTGCAGTTGAACAGGTATACCTAACAAAGTGTCCAGTGAGTGTTGACTGACCTTATCCTGGACTGAGGGCAGTCTCAACCCTTCACTGACTAAGTATCAGGCTCTTGAGGAGCAGAGTGGTTTTACAAGACAAATACTTTGAGGATCTAGCAGAAGACTGGAGTGGCAGATCCCCCATTTTAAGAATGGGACTTCTCAGCCTCCCTTGGAAGGGTTATGTGAGAAGAGTCCATTAGTCAAACATTGTATTCGGAAGAATAATTGTTAAAAGTTACTGTAGTCAAGTACATACATGCATCTCATGTCAAAGACATTAAGTCCACATTTAATAATCTATCAGAATGTTACAAGTTTTTTTCAGTTTAAGTTTTTTAGAGTTGGCAACTATAAGAACATTCAGCTTCAAACTTACTGCTGCAGTTTCCTTTTGAGTTTGATGCACATTCCCAATAAAGCATGTTCTTCCTCGACTGCTTTACTCCAAATGATACATTTCTGTATGACATGTTTTGTAATGTTTGTATTATTTTTATATTGATGGGTTTGGACTGATTGGGTTTGTTCAAACATTATGCAATTTTTTGCTACATTTTACAACATAACTATTTAACTGAGAATCAATCTTTTAAATCGCTTTATAGAAATTTTTTTGGGGGGTGGGGGGTGTTGCTGGAATGTTGCATTGATGTAATCTTTCCAAAAGACCTCTTTCATGCCCTCTGCAGTGTTAAACCAAGTTGAAGTCTGCATCGTTTCCCTTGTGTAAGAGGGGAAACGATACAGAAAGCTGTGCCAGGTCTGCCTGCTATTCGCCAATTAGCCGGAGGTCACGTGGCTGCATCTCAACAATAACAGCCTAGAGTAGAAGACTGTGGTTGTTCGATAACTAAAAAGACTTTTTGCCTGCATTTTTTGAAAATTTGGTTTATTAGGACTGGGATGTCTCAAACCCATTATTGTTACAATTACACTAAACTAAAGCAAACACTAAAATTAATGAAAGCTGAACTAACAAAAATTTAAAAACTAAACTGAAACAAGTAAACCTAAAAACTTAACAGACACTGATGTTGATTCATACATTAAATATTTTAAATTTGAAAAAACAAAAACATAGCTGTAAATTCTGCAAACTTTTGCCTGTCCTTTACTCAAATCGCTTCACTTCAGTGCAATCAGTATATGAGGTCAGTGGGGTCAAGATCAAGGTAACTTACTAAAAATAGAAAAGTGTGTCCACTCAATAATTTGGAAACTGTGTGGCCTACACTTATCATACTTCATAGATAGCTTTGACCAAAGCAAGGTTGGGAATAGAATAGAATAGAATGCCTTTATTGTCATTATACAGAATGTACAATGAGGTTGGAGGGCCACTCCTGTTCAGTGCCATGCAGTCTCACTTTCTAAAATATAAAATAGAACTTCTAAAAATATACAGAAAATAAAACAGAATGTATAAAAATATTTATGTTGTAAAAAATAAAATAAGTATATACATTTAATAATGAAGATTGTGAGTATTGCACTTGGTGAATGAATATTGGATATTACACAATATAGGAGTGATAGACATTGTTCAGTGTGAATAATATAATATTGCACAGAGATGTGGGTATTGCACAGCTTGAGTGGGTGAGTGTGTGAGTTCAGGGTGGTGACTGCTTTGGTGAAGAAACTGTTCTTGAGTCTGTTTGTTCTGGCTTTGATGCAACTGTAGCGCCTGCCAGAGGGCAGCAGGTCAAACAGTTCAAAGCCAGGGTGTGAGCTGTTTTGTATATGGGGTCACTGAGGTCAAGATCAAGGTCACTGTTACACTGAAGCTTACTAGTTAACTATATCAAGATTTTGTGAAGTGATCAACTCCTGGAGGTCATGGTTTTTTCATGTCCACTTCATATCTAAGAAATACTTTGAAGGATTTTGGTGAAACCTTGCATTATTATTCTCTTAATCAAAATGTTATGCTCCTGGAGGTCAAAAGTCAAGGTCAAATAACTATTATTAAATTATAAAATTATCTTTTCATGTGACAATGAACAGGGTTAATACAATGTGATGGGCATATTTTGCCCTGCTATGCTATGCTCTGTTGCTTTTATGTTTCGCAAATTAATATGCAAACCAAAAACATATTTACAAAAAAAAAAACAGCTTCGTAAATAATTGATAAACATTATCGGCTTTTAGCCGCAGCTTTGAATGTTCTTTGATGGGGAGCTTTAGTATCTGAATACCTGGGTTTGGACCTGGCAGATCGTTTTATTCTGTGTAAGATCAATGACGTCTTTGACATCGCTTTGCCAAATTTTATATTGCATTGAAGTGTGGGTTTTGTCTGTGCAACACAAGGACAGTAGTGTGAGACTTGGACTGTAGCCATGTCTGCATCTTCTTGGCTGTTTGCTTTGGTTCACGGTGCTGCTGAAAGGCAAACCATGGTTCCAATTCAAGTCAATGCATTTTGGAGTGCTGTCTCTGTATTTATCTCCTTTTAATTCTGACCACTGTCCCAGCCCTGGCTGCTGGAAAGCACCCCATTCCTTGATGCATCTGCCACTATGCTTCCAATTAGGATGATATTAATTCAGTTCAATTCAATTTTATTTATATAGCACCAAATCACAACGAACAGTCGCCTCAAGGTACTTTGTATTGTGGGTAAAGACCCTACAATAACACAGAGAAAACCCAACAGTCAAATGACCCCCTATGAGCAAGCACTTGGCGACGGTGGGAAGGAAAAACTTCCTTTTGACAGGAAGAAACCTCCAGCAGAACCAGGTTGGGGGAGGGGCAGTCATCTGCTGCGACCGGTTGGGGCTGAGGGGAGAGAGACAGGACAAAAGACATGCTGTGGAAGAGAGGCAGAGATTAATAATAATGATTAAATACAGTATAAACAAAGTAAATAAAGGTGAATGAGAAGAAACAGTGCATTATGGGACCCCCCCTCAGCAGCCTAGGCCTATTGCAGCATAACTAAGGGGTGGTTCAGGGTCGTCTGATCCAGCCCTAACTATAAGCTTGACCATAAAGGAAAGTTTTAAGGGTGTCTGTCTCCTGAATCCAAGCTGGGAGCTGGTTCCACAGACGAGGGGCCTTAAAGCTGAAGGCTCTGCCTCCCATTCTACTCTGAAGTATCCTAGGAACCACAAGTAAGCCAGCAGTCTGAGAGCGAAGTGCTCTATTGGGGTGATACGGTACCAGTACGGTACTTATCTTTGAGATAAGATGGGGCCTGATTATTCAAGACCTTGTATGTTAGGAGAAGGATTTTAAATTCTACTATTCTACTATTAGCCTGAGGATCAGCATAGCTGGTGTTTACCAGACATAGTTTACAGTGTGTTTCATAAGACGAGAACCTTTTTTGCATGGTCTTAGAAGCATTTAAATGCCATCCGACAAACTCCAAGTGTCCATGTCTCTTACTCAGACTTCTGAGGCTCTTGGTTACTGTGGCTAAAGAGCTAGCTCAAAGAAGAATCCTGGTGGTTCCTATGTTTTTCCAGTTCTAAGTTGTTAGGTCACTGTGCCTATAGCAATAAAAGCTTGAAAAATAATTTTATATAATTTCCCTGATCTATACCTCCACAGTTTGATCATAGTGGTCCTCTTTGGAGAACCACAACATTCTTTATACCGTATGTTTATTTCACAACACTTCTGCATTGCCAGCTTCAGTCCCTTGCAGCTACCTCTGTGCAGCCAGCTTCAGTCTCCTTCTCCTCTCTCCTTATCTCTGGTGTGCATATATATAGGGAGAGACATAATTAGCTGATGCTGGCCAGTTGAGTCAGCCAGCCTCCCCTGACACCACCCCCCTGAACCCACCGCACAACCCCGTCCCCTCCAGCTGTGCCACCAACCACGCCACGACAAATGCATTCTGAATGACTGTACATATGTAGTGATTATTTAAAACTTACTTTAATGAAACTATTCTTGAAAAGATCCTCTACAGATTGAATAGGTCTAAGTCTTGCTCACAGTATGGATGTGTATTCACCTCAGCCTGCTGCTTGCCTCACACTCTACTGTATATGAGCCCCACAACTACTCATAGCAGAGCTTCATGCCTTTCTCACACTCACCAGAACACTCTCTTTCTGTTAACAACCAGCTAAGGAGCATGTTCGGCGCAACCGGCAGAGCCGCACCTTTTTGGTGGAAAATGTCATAGGGGAGCTTTGGTCGGAGCTGGAAGAAGGTAGAGTCTTTCTCTTCTTTTACTCATCTGTTTTGTTTTCCTTTTCTTCTTCCCTTAGGTTGTCTCCTTTTGCTGTTTCCTGTACTGCCATCATTAGGTACTAAAGTCAGGTTATTTTTGTTAAGGTGATTTTGGTTAAAGTAGAAAAGATTGATTTTTTTCTTTTTTCTTTTTTTTTTTTTTTTTAGGAAACCAAAATTTTGGACCTAATATTTCCAGAAATCTCACAAAAATTCCTCAGACATAAACAGCTCAAGTATTCAGTCATAGATATAAATGTCAACCATAGTTTAAGTTTCTTTCAGTTGCTTCCTTGTCTACGTGGGGCCACTGTAGGTAACTCTACATATTTGATTTGGCACCAGATGCCCTTCCTGACACAGCCCCAGAGGACATGTGTGTCTGTGGCTTGGAACTGAACCAGCAACCTTTTGCTTTCTAAGTAAATATGTATACTACTATACTATGGAACCACCTGAACAATGACATAGTTTGCCATTTTGCCATTTCATAAATGAGCCCATTTCCAGACTCTAAATCAACCAAAGGGACTCAATTCTGTGATTGGTTGTTATGTTGTTGGTCATATCAGCATGAACAGTTACCTGACAGTATCTCCTAGGCTCTCATTCCTGTTATACCCTTTTCAAATCTGTTTGGAGTCTGTATGTATCCCGTTTTGGGGTGTATCATGTGTCACAAAAAACTGGAGGGCACCCAGAGCCTTGCGTTCACTCACTGATGACCCCACGGGCCCCACATACTTGCAGATATGGAAACTTTAACAGTGGCAGAAGGCAGAGTGAGGCAGACTCTGAAAAAAGCTTCGAAAATACTTGATCTTGATCTTTTTTATTCATTCTGGTCTTATAGAGGTTTGCTCTATGATGTTACGGTGCCACTTTAAGTTCTGAGTTTATTTTCAAAACTATCCCTTTTAGGTGGAAACAGAGCCCTGCTGAAACTATTTTTGCTTTCAGATGGGTAATCACGTTTCGGGGGGTTTTAAGGCTCATTTAGGACTAGCACTGCTGCCTCACAGCTAGAATGACATCTAGAAGGTCTGGGTTCGATTCCACCTTGGCCCGGGCCTCTCTGTGTGGAGTTTGCATGTTCTCCCCATATCTGCATGGGTTTCCTCCGGATACTCTGGTTTTCTTCCCACAGTCTAAAGACATGCAGTTTCTGGGGTTAGGTTAATTGGTTACTCTAAATAATAGGTGTGAATGTGAGTATGAATGGTTGTCTGTCTCTGTGTTGGCCCTGTGACCTGTACAGGGTGCACCCTGCCTCTCACACTATGTCGACTTGGATAGGCTCCAGCCCCCCGCAACCCTGAACAGGATAAGCGGAAGAGGATGCATGGATCAGCAGTAAATAAGCAACTCTGATAAAGCAACACATGATCACACTGACCGGCTAGCAAACAACCAATCACAGCAGAATAGAGCCTTCCTCCCAACACCAAGCCGGCACCAACCACTGGAACACCTCTTAAAATCTATTTGCAGGCTAGATAGCTAATTAGCATGTTTACTCTTGAACACTGGACAGCTGAAACACTTACCTGCAGCTGACAGTATCAGTCTGGTTCTTACCCTGCTGCTAACAAGCTTTACTAACTAGCTGTGCATTGGTTCCTGTGTGTGTCTCTGCCACAACTGAGTGGCTGTACTGTTCCAGCTCCTTCTTTCTTTTTTAAAAGTTCTAATTAAAAATGTTAAACTGACTTTATTACAATGATATAATTTTTTTTTAGCCTAGCATTTTATTAGTATAATCACTAGTAAAATTATTAGCTGCACCTACACATAAAAGAACTGGTTAAATCTCTGCCTCCTTCCACTTTGTCTTCCTCCACTGCCTCAGCACTGAGTTCACAGAAGATGTAGGTCAGCAGTGCTCTCTGTGGCCTGGCTCAAGAAGCAGAAGTGTCAGAGAAAGTCATGTCCCTTGAGACTGTTCCTGCAAATGGCAGAGTTGTGTTAGAAAGGATGCACATAACATACACATAATCTGCCTCGTGCCTGACCTTGCTGCACACTTCTCTCGTGTTCACTTTTCTGTGCAGGTGACCGTTATGTGGTGGTAGACTGCGGTGGAGGAACAGTTGACCTGACTGTCCATCAGATCCGTCTTCCAGAGGGACATCTAAAAGAGCTCTACAAGGCCTCAGGTAAAAGAATGTGTAGTGTAACACTTTGCTTCATGCAGCTAAAGCTTTAGACCATTTGTGACGCATACTGCCTCTTTTCCCAGGTGGCCCCTATGGCTCCATTGGGATTGACTATGAATTTGAGAAGCTGCTGTGTAAGATCTTTGGCCAGGATTTTATCGACCAATTTAAGATAAAGAGGCCGGCTGCCTGGGTGGATCTGATGATTGCGTTTGAGTCTCGAAAGAGAGCTGCAGCCCCTGACAGAACCAACCCACTCAATATTAACCTACCCTTCTCCTTCATCGACTACTACAAGAAGTTCAGGGGCCACAGTGTGGAGCACGCCCTGCGCAAAAGCAAGTGAGTGTAAACAGAAATCCCGGAGCCGGCTCCATACAGACGTCAGTGTGGTACGATCTTGGCACAATAAAGCTTTCCTCTTTTTCTTTCTGATTCAGATTCTTCTGTACTGTAGTTTGAAAGAGTGAATATGACACCAGGTTAGCTAGTAGTATGCACCATGATTTAAATTTGTGTCTCTGTGTTCTCTGTAACTACGATTGAATTTGGCTGTGCAAAAGGCAAAAGGCTCAGCTCTGCAGACACACATGGAGTACTGGAGCTGCTGCACTCACTATGCTTGTGTAGACACAGGACAAATGTTATATTATTTCTCATCATTGAACAAATATTATTTTTAAGCATTACTTTGCTTGAGAAATTACCATGTTTTTTTTTGTTTTCTATTTTTCATATGTAATTTCACATAAATGTTGTTTCCTACTACATGACCCCTCATGGTATGGTATATGGTATGTAGCCCTGAGAATACCTTTTTTTCCCACCCAGCTTTTTTAGCATGTTAATGTAGCTTCTACAGTGGAATTTGAATGGAAGGAAGACAGGTTTTACTGTGCAAATGAAAGACCTCGTGTCCTGATAAAAGAACATAGCGTCAGGTGTCAGTGTTAAATAATAAAAGATTTAAATGGTAATATGACTTTTCAAATCCTGCCATTAGAGGACTTCTGAGCCCGCCATGGAGTCTGGATTTTAATGGTCCTATCTCATGTCTGTATCTCACTGTGTGGAACATTAAAATACATTTATATTACTGAAATGTGAGCCCTCAGTGGCCTCCAGGCTCCTCCAAGGCCTAACTGGAAGGACTCAGACTATCTCTTTGCATTGGAAAATCTTGGGATGGGCCGACCACACACTTATGAGCTCATACTGTACATGAATCACACACACGGGATCAGAGCAGATTCAGCTCTCCAGAGACAAGACTGAGGGAAATGGCCTGCAAAAAAAAAAAAGTATGGCAGTGATCATGCCGAGTCCTGGTCTCTCTCGATCAAGCTTCAGATTGGCTGACATTACATTCATTCTTGTTCATTTTTCTGTCGAGGCTGCATAGATTCCCAAGATGTTGGTGTCAGAGTGGCACCACTGTGTAAGTGTGGTTGGAACTAAAACCACGTTGAACCACCAACCTTCCGATTAGTAGATGACCTGCTCTACCTCCTGAGCCGCAGCCGCCCCGTAGGGTGTGAATAGAGACTCCAAACAGTATAACTTTGGGGATGTCATCTTATTACTTAAAGAGTTGATGTTAATTTGCTCATTTTGGCCAGCTGAATTCCATTAAATTAAATTCCATTGTTAGTGTTGGACTCAGTGGTTCATGAGGATGCAAAGAGAATGTCAGGTTGTTGGTGGATTGTAAAAACACAACCCTCCTCTAATCCACCATTAAGGGGGGGTGGGTTCTCGGGTTATTTGACTAAACTGAAAATAGTTTGAAGTCTCACATGGATACTGACTCCAAAAGATGTGCTGTCTGACCACGTTGGAAATCAGGAGATTTTACCTGCACCTTGGTTAAAAAGAAAAAGTGTAAAACAGGACAATTAGAACCAACCTCCACACAGCCATGTCTGAATGACTGGCAGTATCAAAAAGCTGCTCAGACACACTTGGGAAAGGTGCAGGATTTTCCATATCCCTCTTTGCAGTGCATGGCATCGCGCAATTTCACTGCCCACTTTTGCTTTTCTGAGGTGCATAGCACCTATTCTTTTTGTTTGCTTTGTTTTGGGTTCTGAGGTTAGCTGAGACAGTAACAAAAGTGATAAGAAGACTGTGGAATATTGTCCTGATCACATACATCTTGTGCTGTCATTTATAAATGTAACTTGCCAAAGCTTTGACAATTGTTACTCCACTTCACCGCTTGACTTTATTACTCAGTGCTAATTGCAGACGATAGTCAGGAAATTATAACTGTCTATTAAACTGAAATGAATACAGTGGATGTAACAGATTTTCTCCTCTCCTTTCCAGTGTGGACTTTGTTAAATGGTCATCTCAAGGGATGCTGCGGATGAATCCAGACGCTATGAATTCCCTCTTTAAGCCCACCATAGACCACATTATCCAACATCTCAGTAAGCTATGTTCATAACACCTACGCATGGACAAACACATATCACTCACCTAAGGTTTAAGCAAGCTGCAAATGAAATAATAATATGTTTGCCATTTTTGGTTTTGCAGTAAAACTGTAATAACACTTTTAAGACATAGCCACTACTCACATGTAACTAAAGGGGGAAAGAAAGTACATGCACAGTATACCACGTAAGTATTCAACGTTATAATTGTCACGAGTGACATCAAAAATCAGTAACATTCTAAGCAACGTGTTTTTGTTGCTCAGTTAGAAAAGGACATGGTTGGTTGCTCCCTAAATCCAGACAAACTATATAATTCATAGCTTCCTCAACCACGTGAAAGTAGGTCACATTTGTTGAGCATGGATGGGCCTGCTTGGATTTTAATTGGTTTGCTTAGGTAGTAAACCATATTTCTTGCCTTTAAAAATAGTCTCTGAAAAACTAACAATGTTTTCCAACTAAAGAAATTATGGTGACGGTTCCCTCAGAAGTATGAATATGGAAGACTGCATTCATTTACACTCTACTACTTATATGGTAAATGGACTGGTTCTTATATTGCACTTTTCTACTCTACATGAGCACTTAAAGCACTTTATACAGTATGTCTCATTCACCCATACACACATATTCATACAAGCACTTTCTACATCCAAGTGCTTTCTGTCTAAAAATCACACTCCGATGAACACAAAGGGAGCAGCTCGGGGGTTCAGTATCTTGCCCAGGGATGCTTTGGCACGCAGACGGGAGCAGCCAAGGACTCAAACCACCAACCCTCTGATTACTGGATGACCTGCTCTACCTCCTTAGTTAACATCCAACTTCAGCACAGATAGTGCTAACAGATATTCCTAAAGTAATTTAGCATAAAATAGACTTAACTAATGAGACCCTTGAAGCCTCCTCACACAGAATACATCATGAGTCAGACTGTCAGAACACTATTAAGATAGTGCTACAAGTTCATTAAGCCCCAGAGTGCGGAATACAGTAAGCGATCTGCCCAGTATTGTTGTTCTGTTGTTGTAGGGTCTTTACCGTACAGTATAAAGTGCCTTGTTGTGACTGTTGTGATGTGTGTGTGTATGTATGTATGTATGAGAAGGGTTAGCATAAGAAATTAATTGATGACTTAGCGCTCATTTGCTCATAAGCCTAAATATTATTAAACATAATATTTAGGCTTATTAATTCAAATTCAGCTATTTATTATTCACTTACGAATAGTAAATTAAAAAAATATAAACAGACCAATAGACCAGCAACTAAACTGCTGTATGTATGTTTCTTCTCCAGCTGAGCTCTTTGAGAAGCCAGAGGTCAGCGACATTAAGTTCCTGTTTTTAGTGGGAGGTTTTGCTGAGTCTCCCTTGTTGCAGCAAGCTGTCCAGAACATGCTTCAGGGCCGCAGCCGCATCATCATTCCCCATGACGTTGGCCTAACTATCCTGAAAGGTGCTGTTCTGTTTGGCCTAGACCCCAGTGTGATTAAAGTTCGCCGCTCACCGCTCACATATGGGGTCGGTGTCCTCAATCGCTTTGTGGAAGGCAAGCACCCGCCAGAGAAGCTTCTAGTGAAAGATGGCACACGCTGGTGTACAGATGTCCTCGACACCTTCATAGCTGTGGACCAGTCCGTGGCACTTGGCGAGATGGTCAAGCGGAGCTACACCCCAGCTAAACCTTCCCAGCAGGTTATCGTCATCCATGTCTACTGCTCTGAGAAGGAGAGTGTGGGATTCATCAGTGAGCCTGGTGTCAGGAAGTGTGGGACACTTCGCTTAGATGTGAGTGGAACGGAAAGCACAGCAGCGCGCCGTGAGATCCAGACGCTCATGCAGTTTGGTGACACAGAGATCCGAGCCATGGCAGTAGATGTTTCCACTGGACGCACTGTCAAAGCTAGCATTGACTTCCTAAGCCATTAAGTATATCATGAAAGAATTAATGCTTCAGAAGCTATTGAAATGGAAGCATACAGCTTACACATATACACAAACACATATACACATACACATACACTTGTAGGCATATGCACTGGAAAGGTTCAGTCACTCAAGAGTGGGAGATAGACCGAATGAACGTGTTCAACCTTAAACCAAGTGTAGGATCCACATAACATCAAGGTAAAGAGGGAAGCAGTTCTGAAGAGCTCGGTGTGTTTTAGGTCTGTCACTTCACCCCATCTATTAGTTTGATCCATTTAGTTGATAGGCAGCTTTCTAGTGGTCAGACCCTCCAAACAAACCCATGCACTCCACGGTGAGGCTACAGCTTTGTTGGGTCAAGTTTAAAAGCTCCTGACAGGAAAGATGAAGTTTATTCATGCTTGATATTATGTACCCATATCTATGTTAGGACAGCTTTTTAGATCTTGTATCTGTGCATTGAAGGGGGACAGGCACTCAAAGCCACATTATAGTAGTGATAAATAGTGATGACTGCTTCTTATATAGCGCTTTTCTACGCTGAGCACTCAAAGCACTCTGTACAACATGCCTCATTCACCCATTCATACAAGCACTGTTTTCTGTCTAACATTCACCCTCTAAGGGTTGTATCAGAGAGCAACTTGGGGTTCAGTATCTTGCCCAGGCATGCAGACTGGGGTAGCCAGGAATTGAACCACCAACCTTTCAATTACTGTAGTAGATGACCTGCTCTACCTGCTGAGCTACAGCCAGTATGCCATTACAACTGAGAATTCATCTTTGCATGCTTTGTTTGTCACGGCAGATTACTGGACAGCATCTATTATGTTGAGGTATGTTGTGTCTGGTTGCTTCACTACAGAATGTTTTTTGTGATAAGGCTATGAAAAGGTCATAATTACATGCTCAGAAGAAAAAGACAAAATATATCTCAATGTTCTACATAAATACAGCTTGATTACAGTACTGAGGGCCATGCCTGTAGTTTTGCATGATTCAGCCTTTTGAATGGTCCTTTAGTGTAAAACATTTTCTGACCTTGACCAATATCTAAGACAGGCTTCGGCTGATGTCAGCCTTAATGTCAAAACATTAAATTTTCAGTATATATGGCCAATCTTACAACTGCACATTTGCAGAGTTACCATCCGTTTCCATCCTGTTCACACAAGCCTGAAAGTACGTGCATTACTGTGTAAAACTGTTTAGCTATGAAGAATATGATGCAAAGAGTTAACAGTGTGGCATTTTTGACTAGCCACTAGCAGTAAAACAAGCTCGACATGTTATCACACAGAACATCATTAATTTGAAATTGTGTTGAATGCAGCTCATTTTGCTAGTTTTCTAATTGTCCCCTAATTGGAGATTAGTTATAATTAATCTCTGGTTCGCTACCACAGCATGTCTTTTGTCCATCACCTCAACCCCAACCGGTCACAGCAGATGGTTGCTCCTTCCTGAGCCTGGTTCTGCTAGAGGTGTCTTCCTGTTAAAAGGAAGTTTTTCCTTCCCACTGTCACCAAGCGCTTGCTCACTGGGGGGCACCTGATTGTTGGGTTTTCTCTGTATTATTGTAGGGTTTTACCTTATAATATAAAGCACCTTGAGGTGATTGTTGTTTTAATTTGGTGCTATATGAATTGAATTGAATTGAATTGAATATATGGGCAGGTAGTTTATATGTCTGGATTTAATTTAGCTTTTTGACTGAAAACAGCGTTTTTTGTTACTACAGTCTATGAACAAGATGAATTTTACATGCCACATAGGCACTTGGTAAACTGTAATTTTACATTGTTTATGAATGTCACATAAGATATAATATTTGTGCTTAGCTTATTCGTAGCAATTTACCAGCAGCTAGTTTAGCTTTGCATAGCCTTGTGCATGCAGGGTTTGGTACACTCACAGTAATCATTGTACTAACTGTAGAAATATGGGTTTTTACTTCTTGGGGTTGCTGACTTTCAACTTTTATTGCTCTTCCTCATCGCTGGTTGTTCTATTGTCTACCACTGGAGTGGAAAGCATCCGCTACCAGGGAAAACAAAAGTGCTATCCTCTTCATGTTTTGGTTGTATAATCAAACCTCTGTATCCAGTACTACACAGAATTACATAATAAAAGTGTATTGCCACTTTAACCAGTAGACTAAATCATGCAAAAGTACCAGCTTGGCCCTTTGATGTTCCAGTGTTAAATCTGATTCCAGGACTGTGAAATGTGCTGAAAACTCAATCTTAAAGAGAGAGTAACCATCAAATGTGCTTAATTGTTGCCTTTATTAGTTTTTGCTTCTGATTATCAGCTGTGGACAGAATGTAACCTGCCCACCTGACCTCTTTGACTTGAGTTGCAATTATAAGGTGCACCAGGCCAGTTGAGACAAACAGTAGTGTGTTTATTTCTGTAAATACAGTATTTAAATATTGTACAGATTTTTAGCTTCAGAGCCAAGAGTGCATATATATGTGCGTGTGTGTGCACATGAGATAGAGAGAGAGAGAGAGCTTGTTTTCACATGGACATCTCTCAACATTTTTTTCTCACCAGCCATAACATGAGAAGCAGCTTTGCTGCGTTCTTTCAAAGATAGCATCCTATCTATTTTGTCTTCTTACTCTTAGTTTGCAGTCACTAAGGAAACTTGAATACCTCCGTCCTTAAAAAGTGTTTCACCCTGTAGTGTCAAATGGTTGCAGAGTCTGAATGTGTATCATCTCATTGTCCATCCATTTAAAAATATTAATCCTAATAATTTACATTTCTGATACAACTTCTGCTAATTTCAGTGCCTCAAGGCCCTGAGGCAGAAATTGATGGGTCCTTATTAAAAACAGAGGTACAGTCAGCAATAATCATACAGAAAACAATCTCCAGATGATAACATATTTAAAGTCTTAATCATAAGAGTGCCTGAATAAATGTGATGTCAAGATTCTGTGACCCACTTAGTACATACAGTGCATACCTTCACACTCTTAGCTCTTTATATTACCAGTGTGACCTTATATATAATCACTGAGCATTATACCGATTCATCAAAGGTCACGTCAAAACTTTGAACTCATTCTGACATCCTTGTGGGAAAAACTTTGCAGGTGGAACTAAAGTGGCGCCACAGGCTGCTGGGGGGCGCTGCCCTTCCAGTGTAGTAACACCAATATGCAGACGTCAGTCGTGCTTTCATTTGACTAAGCAGGGTTAGATGGACTGTTGAAAGAACTAATCACTGAATCGTGAGATTGGGCAACAACCCCCACAGATATGAGTCATTTCGTGCTCTAGAGAGTTGTAGGTCTTAATTATTACCCATTTTAAAACCAGTTCTTTTTGATCTTTTGTTTAAACTGTGAATTAAGGCTTGTCTGGCTTTTCAGTGTCAGTGTACGAAGCTGCCCAAGCTTCAGTGCCCTCTGCTGTCTTCAGCACTCTTCCTGCAATGCACGTTTCGCATGTCACATAGGAATGACTACAACAAGAAGTTTGCTATTACTAATACACCAAATCATGTGTATTGTTCTCTCTTTGAGCTCATAGCGACCATAACAGGGCAAGACTTCACAAACATTACTGATAACTAAACGAATAACCTTTCATTTTATTTAACACATCTCTGTGCTCGCAAAGGATAAATGTCTAATGACACCATGTTTTTCTTTTTGAAAATTAGATCATTGCTATGTATTTTGTGCAACTTTGATTATTGTGATGCACAGGGTACTGTTATGTAGCAGCTTTATACCTAAAGCTATGGCAGAGTTATTTAAAGACATCTCTAGCTGACTTTTTAGCTGACTCTATTCTCGGTGTGTGAAGTAGCATTTTCAGTCGGTGAGCCTGAGATCAGGTGATTCAGTGGATGTGATTTGAGGTAGCAGTCTCGCCAGCTTGCATCATGTACAAGCATCTGCTTAAAACTATCTAGAATATACAAGAATGCAGAAAAGTTTGCAGCTAAAATCACTGAGCTTCTAGTTAGCATCACCTCAGCCACTCTGGAATGCAAAACAGTGTAAACGTTATTGTTTTAGCCTTTGTTGTTGACGCAAAGACATTTTATCTTTATTATTCTTTATTGGTTTGCTGTTGCAGTTTTTCATCAAGTACTGGGTGTATTTTGCCAGGTATTCACTGTCACCAATAAAATGTATGTTTATTTCAAATTTCTCTGTGTGCTGTTTTCTGCTGACTTCATGCCTAGTTAATTGGGGTCATTACATAGACTTTGATGGCAACCAACAATGTTCAAAAAATTAAGCAAGATGTTTGCCCATCCTAACACGTGCAACCAGAGCCAGCGTGTTACAGCCGCTGTAGTTCTGAGTAAGGACAGCTCACTGTGACTTTGTCATGGCTGTGGTATCTGCTGCTGTCATTCTACAATTGTGTGGTTTTCTTTTTTAAACAACAAAGTTTCTAATAAAATGAGCTGAACACCTTAGCCTCTGAGACCCAGCTACCAGGTATGGCACTAACTACAGCAACATTTTCCAAACAGTGGGAGTGGGGCGGCAGGCCAACAGGCTGGTTCTTATGGAGCGTTTTTCTACTTGAGCACTTAAAGCACCTTATACAACATGCCTCATTCACACCCATTCATACAAGCACTTTTTTCTACACGCAAGTGTTCTCTAGCTAGCGTTCACACCGAGTCACACTCCGATGAACGCATCGGAGAGCAGCTCGGGGTTCAGTGTCTTGCCCAAGGATACTTTGATTTGCAGACTGGAGCAGCCAGGTGTCGAACCACCAACCTTCCACACATGAAATGTACTTATTCACGTATATAGCACTTTCCAGTGTTACTGAATCTGAATGCTGCTTAGGTGTAAATCTGACCCTTTGTATGAAGGAAACGGTTCTGCTGATCTTATGAAACAATAGAATATTCTTCATTCTACATGTCAGGAATTCTTTTCTTTTTCTAAACTTTATGATTATTTCCAAGTTCATCGTGATAATCTGTTTCATACTGTGGTTGTAGACTTTTGGACTGCAGTGTTTATCGCTTAATTTAGAAAGTAAATTTCTCCAAGGTATCAAAACTTTGAGTGAGACCATGTCAGTGTGTTCAGTGAAAGCTTAAAAAAAGTTAAAAATATCTATAAAATATTAGTGATCCACTTTTAGATTTAGAACCACCCAAACCAAAGCTGTTGTAGTTTTATCAGCAGCTCATTTATATAACAGACTGAAATGTAAACATAAATAAATAAAATGGCTAAATCTTTGTGATGCAACACTGCCACCAAGTGGATTCAATGAGGAATTGGGGGGGGGCAAACTGGTACTCACTGTGAGAAAGTGTCGTAACACAGCATCCAGTGCTCTGGTTTTATAAGAGAAGAAGAGATTGCTTGTAGGAAATCTGCAGTTTTAGACTAGTTTATTTTTGACATGGCTTACAAAGCCCTGCAGACCTGATTTTTCATTTCCATTTGGATTTAATTTAGTTAAAGAAGATCCACAGAGATGAAAGAGGTATTTGTAATCTTTAAATTAAAAGTGACTTATAAGGCATACTGCACATATAAATGTATATATATATTTATATATATATATATATATATATATATATATATATATATATATATATATATATATATATATATATATATATATATATATATATATATATATATATATATATATATATATATATATATATATATATATATATATATATATATATGTACTGTATCTCATCCACTTTGTTCAAGTTGGTGGGGCAACATGGCAGCTTCCACAAACCAGTACCACCACCTATGTATTTTTAATGGATTCATTTTAAGTTTATGATAAGGCATAACCCTAACCCTTCTACTAAATAACCTCAAATAATTACTTAATGTGCCTTTAAACTCATTAAAACACAGACTTGAATTTCTTTTTTTTCTCCAACTGCTGTCAAATTGATGACCCGTCCCCCACTTCATTCACAAAACCTCCCACATTTCAGACTTTAAAACTTTATTCTGGATTCTAAGTACCTCATCTTTCTGGCTTTCCTGGTTTAGCTGTATCAAGCAGAGTCCTCCTCTCATCACCAACAGTAACAGCTGACGCTGATGGAGGCGATTTAAGGGTCAGTATATTTTTCCAAGGACACTTATCCACTGATCCTTTAACTGTATAATGTTATTTATTCTCTGACTACCCCTATGTTTATATGTGTGTGGATTTTTATTTTTTTTTTACTAATAAATATTGCTACTACATTTATTACAGTCTTAGAATTAAAGTGTACTTGTGTTTCCCTTTACCCTGGAAAATAAATCTTTTGTAATCCAGTGTTGAATGTTTGTCGTGGTTTGATTGCATTTTCAAAGATGTTCTATTGCACTACACATTTAAAGGATAAGAGGGCAAATATCTTGGACCCAAATCATATGTTTAGCCTTTTAACCAAGCATTTCAACCTGCACACAGTCATCTGAACCAAAGATTACAGTTGACAAATATGATAAGTACACTGACATTTAAACAATGTCCACTGATGTGAGGAGTACAGTGGAAAGGCTCATAGGTATATTTTTCCTTTTTATTTAATCATAGCAGACATGGCCAGACGTAAATTTGTGATCTGACTGCTAAACAAGAAAGAACAAAACAACCTCTCTGTTGTTTCTGCTGTGCTCTGAAGGTTACAAAAAACCCATAGAGGAACCATTTTCCATTAAACTCTTTTTTTTTTTCTTTTAGTTGCCCTCAAACACTACCACCAGTGATTCACCCAGCCGAATATGAAACTAAACACAACCACTTATTCAGTAACCAGAATACATTTACGCAGAGTGTATTATTCTTACACAAGTGCAGGTAGAGAGCCACTCAACCCTTTACAGGGCAAGGTTGTTTTTAGCTTGGATATGGTGTTTGTGTGTATGTACTCGGGTCAGTGTAAGGGGACTGTGGAGACAGGGTGAGAGTGTTGGATAGGTGTGGCCAATTTCCCTCAAATAGCTATGAAGTAGAGTAGTTGCTACGGCAATCTGAAGGGACCCAAACTCTCCAAGTGGCCCTTTAGTTGCCAGCTCGGCTGCCCTCCTACATACGCGCTCTCTTCTAGTTAATGGCAGGGTTCAGAGCAACATGACTAACCAATGAAATCATAGGATGGTAACAGGGAGCTTGACACACTTGCTGCTTGTTAAAGCTTATTGTGGTTGAAAACAGACAGAATGTAAGTTCACTGGAATTTGTTTGTTTGAATTGAATATTTGTGTAACCTAATTAAGTGTTCAGGAAATGTTCACGTGTAAAGGTACACCTGAACACTTAACATGCACACACACGCACACTCAAACTTCCTCCTCCTCCCACCCACTCACACACACACACACACACACACACACACACACACACTGACTGAGTGTTGGTGTTGACTGAATGAGACAGACTGAGTTGTTGATTATTAGAGAGCATTGTGAGTTATGGCAATAACATGCAAGACTCCTCATCACAGGAAGTGAACATAGATCAAACGTGTATTATATTAATAAGACCACATAGTCAAGGATTAAATCCCATTTCTGTTTAAAAACTGAATCAGTGTAGTAACATACAGATTTCCTCATTTTAAACCAGTTTCTGATGCATTCTTGTTAGTATCTTGTTACCATCTGATTGCTGTTTATCTTTCTAATATTGTTTGGCTCGTTCCCTACAATATAAAGCGCCTGGAGGTGACTGTTGTTGGGAATTGGCACTATATAAACAAAATTGAATTGAATTGTTAGATAATGCAATACTTTCCTTAAAGCAATAATATAATTAAATGCAATGATTTTCACAGTGTCACAAAGACACTTATGTGAGTAATCTAATGTACAATATTTATTTCTATTCTGTGACTTCCTTTGTTCTTCAGATTAGCAGTAATCAGTAAAAATGTTTCTTTAATAAGCACCAGGATTACAAAACCTGATCAAGCCTTGCAAAGCCCTTCCTGTTTGTTGCCTAGCAACATGATCATCAGAAATTCTGAGGCTCTGAATGTTTTCAGAGGCACTTATTTTGAAGCCAATATCTAAATGAATGAGGAGAGAGCCTTCATTTCTGTGGTTGCAGGAAATATCAGCAAATATAAAAAATGTCTTTAAAAAATGCTGATTTTGCCCTTAAAATATTAATAAAAAAGTACTTCCACTATGCAAGACAGTTTGACATTATTAGGGCTTCAATAACAGCTCAGTCCAGACACAATCAGCAGCTCATCCCACAAAAGCACAGATGTCATGTCTACAATGAGCCAAGAATCTTTTTTTTATTTTTTAAGTACCCTTACCTACTCACATCAGTGTATGGACTAAATGGTAAATGGACTAGTTCTTATATAGTGCTTTTCTACTCAAAGTGCTTAGACAACACATTTACATTTACTTCCATGAGTAAGTAAACTATGTGCTTTTATTGTCTAATACATTCATACTCCAACACTTGCGTCGGAGAGCAACTTGTGGTTCAGTATCTTGCCCAAGGATACTTCGGCATGCAGCCCGGAGCAGCCAGGAATCAAACCGCTGACCTTCCAATCAGTAGGTGACCTGCTCTACCTCCTGAACTACAGCCACTTCCATTTTTGCTCCTGATTTTTTGCATATGATGTGGTTCTTTTGCACCTTTGGGGCAGGGAAAATCACCATCTTTGCTATTACAAAATTATTCTTTAGTGTACAAACATTTATATAGTTTTATAATCTTACTGACCATTCAACGCACTTCAGACTACAAGTTGCATTTTTGACCATAAAGTGCAAGTGTAAATTTAAACTTTATAATTTGGTTTACACATGGCATTTTGTTGCCATGTGGTCATAGCTCCACCTTCCCATCACTTGTGAATGAGATCCCAAGATACTTAAACTCACTTGCTTGAGGCAGCTTCTCTCTCCCAACCAAGGGGGAGTATTCCACTGTTTTGTGGCATGACCCAAGACTGGGAGGGGCTGCCTCTCATCCCAGTCATTTCACACTCAGCTGAAAATCACTCCAATGCGTACTGGAGGTCACACTCTGATGAAGGCAACAGAACCACATCATCTGCAAAAAGCAGAGATGCTATTCTGAGGTTCCCAAAGTCACTGCCCTCCTCAGCCTGGCCACACCTTGAGATTGTGTCCATTCATGAGCTATTAAAGCTCTTTAATGTGCATCATTGAGAAGGTTGTGGCAAATGTCAAGTCCAGCCTCCAGCCAATAAGGAAAGTGGATTTGGCCTACAGATGAAATCCAAATGCACTGATGGCCACGACTTCACCTGGAACTCTCAGGGTTTGGTTATGGGGGGCCATGGAGTGCAATATCTCCATCCCTGCAGTTTGTCCTGCCATTGGTAATTAGTGCAGTCTACTTCTGGACATCTGTGGTCTGGAAAGTTTGTCATAAAGAGAGTGGTTTAATATTCAGAAAGCTTATGTCATCCCTGAAATAAATGATATACGAACAGCACACAGTGAAGTCGTATTGGCAGCAGTGAATAATGAATCACTGGTTGTTTTTGGCAACTATCAATATCACAGCTCTGGACACAGTGAAAAATTTGGGACTTACTCACTTCTGGACATCAAATTAGACTTGATGGTGGCACAGGAGACTGTCAAGGTCACAGGAGTGAAAAACAGCTACTGGGTGAGGTAGAAGGTAAGGAGCGATGTCAGCAGAAGATTAAAGGTTATGGTCTGTCAAAATCTGTAACTGCCACTGACTTCCACTCCTCCGTGCAAAGGTCCTGTGACAAAAACACGCACGAGTATGACCTGTGGCACATTGTAAAAGCTGTAAAAGAAAAAGACTGAAATGATTACTACGATTACCTGAATAAGAGGACGATGATAACAAACCGCCTTTGGTATTTTGTGAGCTCCTGCAGAGGAGGCACAGTCAGACTTAAGGAGAAGTGGCCCTCCAGCCTGCACCAGTGAACATGGGGTGAAATGAAGATGAGGTGTGACCATCCTCCATATACCCCTGAAGAAGAGAGCATGTTGCCCCGGCTCCAGCCAAACTCTGCTGCTTTTGAATACCTGCAGAAAGCTGGTTTAGCTAACCACTCTGGGTTTGTTAACCCTAAAATGAGGGAACCTGTTCCAGAAAGAGAACTAACTTTCACTCTGAGTCAGCTCAGCGCAGCTGCAGCTCTCACACTGTCAGTCAGTTCACTGTTTAAACCGCATTGATCTGTATGAAGCTTTAGACACAGAATGCACTGATCAATGATCAAACATTGGTCGGGTTGTAAAAGGTCACTGATGGATCTTAGAGATGATGTGAATGTTTGTGTGAAGATGAGGCTGAAATGATTTTAAGACTTGAAATCTGAACTAAATGGATTTAATGTGACTTAAACGTTGTCAACATTTTGAAAGTTATGGTGTCTGAAATTAAGAGTATGAATCTCGACATACAAAATCACTGATCGTCGGCTCTACAGGGTGGGCCATTTATATGGATACACCTTAATAAAATGGGAATGGTTGGTGATATTAACTTCCTGTTTGTGGCACATTAGTATATGGGAGGGGGGAAACTTTTCAACATGGGTGGTGACCATGGAGGCCATTTTGAAGTCGGCCATTTTGGATCCAACTTTTGTTTTTTCAATGGGAAGAGGGTCATGTGACACATCAAACTTATTGGGAATTTCACAAGAAAAACAATGGTGTGCTTGGTTTTAACGTAACTTTCACCAACTATTCCCATTTTATTAAGACGTATCCATATAAATGGCCCACCCTGTATAACGGATCAGCAAACCGTGTCCGAGTCCACCTGCACAGCAGGAGGATCCAAACGGATCAGGATCATGGGTTCATATCGGATAAGACCCAGAACCTCATTTTCAAGCTCATCCAGAAACGATCTGCATTCTTTAATAAAAATGTCTCATCCTCCAAAAAATTGTCCTGAAATATTTAAAACCTATAAAGCTGACACATTCATTATAATGTTTTTGCCTTTATTGGTAAAACTTTACATTCATTACAGACTTGGAAAGCTGCTCTGCATTTTTTCAGCTAAATATGAAACTATGGCTGACCTCTGACCTTTAACAGTAACTCAGTGAAACATGTCTGCTGTGGCTGTCAGAGAGCCATCATCTATCAGTGAAGCTGATCTTAGATCAGATTAGAAACATTAAAGCAGTTTTTCTCTAAATCTCATTACTCATTTTTATCCAGTAATGGCAGAAATAATGAAATTCTCCATTAAAAAAATGTATAATGTGAGGTTGCTATTCCATCAATAGATTCCATTTTTACTGTATGATTATTTGAACAATTAAATGATCATAAACTGAGCTGTCATAAACTGAGCTGTCATAAACTGCAGCAAAAACAGTTTTTATTAAGTAACAAACTGACCTGAGGTCAGCTGCCCCGGGGTCTGCTGCTGCCTCAGTCTCTAACACACAGGTCGCTCAGTAAACTCAGTCTGAGCTGTTTCTCCACATTTTTATCTTCACTTTCTGCCTCCTGCAGTTTGTCTGTCAGGCTGCAGCTGAATAATTAGATTTTATAAATTAAATGTAAAATTAGGATTCAGCTTCATCTGATGGAGATTCAAGTTGTGCAAATCATGACAGCAGACATTATAAAAGAAATGATATATTTGATAACAAACTTTTATTCCAGCAGCACAGTGGATAGCACTGCTGCCTAACAGTTAGAATAAAATCTAGGAGGTCTAGGTTCGATTCCTCCTTGGCCCAGGCCTCTCCCTCCTTCTGTGTGGAGTTTGCATGTTCTCCCTGTGCTTGCTTGGGTTTCTTCCCACAGTCCAAAGGTTAGGAACCTTACTGGGGTTAGGTTAATTGGCTACTCTAAATTGCCCCATAGGTGTGACAGGCTGGTAACCTGTTCAGGGTGTACCCTGCCTCTCACCCTATAACAGCTGGGATAGGCTCCTCCCCGTGACCCTGAACAGGATAAGAGGATGGATGGACTTTTATGATGACATAATGATGATGGACTATGATGATGACAGAGTTGGATCAGGCTGATTAAAAAGACTCATCATGCTCCACACGTATATTCCTTGAATCTTTATTTACCCGTTGCCATGGTGAATCCTGTTATTGTATCAATAATAACGTCTTTTCTCTTGCTCACATGCTAACTCAGACTGAACATACTCAGAGTTGCCTGATCAACCCAGAGTCTGTTTTTAAACATACACGCTTGTTGAACCCGCTTTCTGGAAAAGGGCCCTGTACAAAGTACAAAAGCTTAAGAAAACAACAAAAGGGTGATCAGTTCTAATCATTCAAAATTAACAAGTAATGAAGAACAAATACACATACACAGCTTTCAGGCTTTCGCCGCCAGCGGGGAGGGAGCATTGCCTCTTCGAGCACCGAGACAGAAAAGGGAATTCTCTGCTCTTTACTCAAACAGGAAGTGGTCTCTCTCAGAGGCCGTTCCCTCCACGCACGGTTTTTATTCAGAGCTTTCAAAGTAATGGTCATGTGATGTATCATCCATGACTCCACACTAAATGCAGTTCAAAGCAGGTAATAAACATTTAGAATGCATTCGCATGGCTTCACACAAAGATATCACTTTTACAACCAGTTCCTTCCTGGCTCCTTCCCAAGCTGGTATGGTGATAAAGAAACTCAGGAATGTGAACGAGGCTTTTATGTGTGCTCGGTGAGAACTCAAACAATGAAGTAACATCTTCAGTGCCCTTCTGAAAGAAGGGACACTAAATCTCCTTATTTGAGTAAGGAGAAACAACAGTACATAAAACAAGATGAAACATATACAAAAGATATGATAAAGTACAGAAAACATGTTAATATACCTAACAAGGGCAACACAGGGAAACTTGTCTCTTCACTCTCTCTACACTAAATGTGCCACCAAAATAAAAAATGTTCCTGAATGATAGTTTTCAGGCAGGTCTACATGTGGCAGCACAGGATCACAACTAGACAGAATACAAGAACAAAGGCTGACCAAGAACAGCACAATAAACACCAATACTCCAGAGGAGCTCAACAGTTTGTCAGCACACCACGGAAGGCAGACTTTAGAAAGTGCATTGTATCTGGAGCATGTTCAAATCTGTCTCCATCCATGCAGCACTGCAAGAGCCAAAAAGTGGAAGAGCAGACACCCTGGCTCAGCATAAAGATGTTGAGAAACCTGAAAAATCTCTTCATGGCAAGACATCTAAGCACATTTGTGCCTTCATAGCTCAGAAAAATCACTGAGCAAAAAAAATGAACAGAGCACAGAAGATAAAAAAGTCATTTAATTCAATTTTCTTTATACAGTGCCAAATCACAACAAACAGTCATTTCAAGGAGCTTTATAAAGTAAAGATCATACAGTCATAATGGGCAGTGTGGCAGGCAGAATGTGGACCCAAAGATGAATCAGACGTGAACTCAGACACTCAGCTTTATTGCTGACTCCTCACCAAACACATGGTGCATGGGAAGCTTCTACAAGTGTAAATAATCAAACGCACTAGAACAGAGAACAGGGAACCACACTGCCATGATGGACAACACAACAAGGAACAGAAGACAACTGAGGGCTTAAATAAACAGTGGAGGGGATTAGGGAGAATAGAAACAGCTGGGGAAAACAGGCCACAGGTGAACAGAACCTGACTAATAAGACAAGGGGAAGCAAAACCAAACACAATGCACACAAGACAAGGGCTGGCAAAATAAAACAGGAAATGAGTAACATGACAAAACACAGACCTGAAAACACAGGGAGGCAGGAACACAGAAAACCCAAACCACTGAAACAGAACTAGATACTCCAAACTGAAACATTAAAGAAACTTCAAAACTTACAATAACCTAGGAATCTAAATCATAACAACCTAAGAGACACGACTCAAAGAATTTAAAAATAACAGAACTTCAAAACCTCAAAAATAAAGATAAAACCCAACAGTCAACCCCCCAATGAGCAATCACTTGGTAACAGTGGGAAGGAAAAACTCCCTTTTAACAGGAAGCAACCTCCAGCAGAACCAGGCTCAGGGACGGGCAGTCATCTGCTGAGACTGGCTGGGGGTGAGGGGAGAGAGACAGGACAAAAGACACACTACAGCAGAGGGCCAAAGGTTAATAATAACTAATGATTAAATGCAGAGTGGAGTATAAACAGAGTAAGAACAGGTGAATGAAAAAGAAATACTCAGTGCATCATGGGAACCCCCGAACAGCCTAGGCCTATGGCAGCTTAACTAAGGGAGAGTTCAGGGTCACCTGATCCAGCCCTAACTATAAGCTTGATCTAAAAGGTAAATCTTAAGCTTATGCTTAAAAATTGAGGGTGTCTCTCAGGGAGCTGGTTCCACAGAAGAGGGGCCTGAAAGCTGAAGGCTCTGCCCTCCATTCTACTTTTAAGTATCCTAGGAACCACAAGTAAGTCAGCAGTCTGAGAGTGAAGTGCTTTAAGTTGTGAAACTGTGATCTGAAGTTTTCTGACACATTTTCCAGCAATGCTACCATTCATGCAAGCACATGTCACATTTGTAGGAACTTTATTCGTCACTCCTGTCATTTCACTGGACAGTATGGCACACAGCACCATCTTGTGAATGATGCGGTGTAGTGAGTCAACTGTGGGGTGATCCAGTATTAGTCATGATGATGCTAAGCCCCTCTCTCAGCCCATCATAGATGGCCCACCGTCAGCTACAAGGACATTGATTTTATCCAGCTCCAGAGAATTCTTATCAAAGAAACTTTTCATAGCAGTGTACATGGCCTCACCTGTTGCACTGCTCTTAACGGACAAAAGGTACAGCAGCTCCTCTTTGAAAAGCTCCATGTTAAAATATCTCACAAGCACGGACAGCTGTGCAGTATCTGTTGCATCTGTAGACTTGTCCACAACTGCACTTCAGTTCAGCAAGTAAAGTTGAAGAACTGTCTTCATACAAAGTTTCCTGTCTCCATGTCGCCGTAGAATCTGAAAGCTGTGCCTGCTTCATCTTTGTGTTTGTCAATGGCAAACAACTCCTGCACAGGTTTCACACTTTCAGCGTCCACAAATTGCTTGCCCTTTTTAGCAAAAAAAACTACTTTACGACTTTAAGGCCACAATTTTGTCTTTTCATGCAATGCTGTTTTTAGTCATTTACGTACAGCAACTGTCATTTGGCTTATTAAACACAATGGTTCAGCATTGGCATGAGGTGACAAAATGAAGGCAAACTCATCTGTCCACTTGTTATTGAACTGCTTCTGACATGAACTTCTCTCCGTTTACTAACCTCACTCATTTTTTTGCCATTGCCAAGATATTCACTGAGGGATACACGTCTATTTCTGTGCAGGTCAGCAGTGATTCTGTTCGCTCCCTTCATGGCCCAAATCATTAGGACCCTATGTACAAACTAAAGATCAGAAGACTCATCTTACAGATAGTTCTCTTTATTAAAGCTATGACAAATTATCAAGTATTTGCTACACAATCAAAGGGAAAACTTTAAAATAATTTAAATTTTGGAGCAAATGTAAGAAACGGCTGTGGGCCGGTCAGCAGACAATCATGGGCCATATTTGGCCCGCGAGCCATGAGATCAGTATGACTGTTGTAGGGTCTTTACAATCGAATAGAATAGAATAGAATACAATAGCTTTATTTTCATTATAAGACACATATAATGAAATTACAGAACTTAAAGTGCCTTGAAGCTGTTGTGGTTTAGCGTTATATAAATAAGATTCAATTCAATTCAATTGAAATATTACTGGTAATATACTATCGTAAATGGTAAATGGACTAGTTATTATATAGCGCTTTTCTACTCTGACTGAGCACGCAAAGCGCTTATACAACACGTTTACATTTACCCATTCACACCCATTCATACAAGCACTTCTATGATTGCTTCTTTCTGAATACATCTTAGTGACATGGCAGCCGTTGATTGCGTCAGCTCTGCAAACCCAGTTGATGGACAACATGGTGGACAGTAAGTGGTAAGTAAAGTAAGTAAAAATTTATTTATATAGCACATTTCAGCGGCAAGGCAATTCCAAGTGCTTTACATCATTACACAGTAAATCATCAAAACATCAGAATCATCACACAAAATCATAGAAACCATCAAGCAGATACACATGATAACCATAGGGAGATGGTCAGTGTGTAATAAGATATTTTGTTTAGAGCAGCTTTCACCCGGATTTGTTTGCGGACTACTAATCAAAGGCAACTCTAAACAGGTGGGTTTTCAGCCTTGATTTAAAGGAATTTAGTGTTTCACCTGTTTTGCAGTTTTCTGGGAGTTTGTTCCAGGTAAAAAAAAAAAAACAGACATAAAAACTGAAAGCTGCTTCTCCATGTTTGGTTCTGGCTCTGGGGATACAAAGTAGACTTGAACCAGAAGACCCAAGTGTTCTGGAAGGTTGATACGACGGTAGTAAGTCTTTAATGTATTGTGGTGCTAAACCGTTCATCAATTTCTAAACTAATAGAAGTATTTTAAAGTCTATTCGCTGAGCTACAGGTAGCCAGTGTAAGGACTTTAAAACCAGGGTGATGTGCTCTATTTTTCTAGTCTTGATGAGAACACAAGCAGCAGCATTTTGGATTAGCTGCAGCTGTCTGATTGATTGTTTTGGCAGACCTGTGAAGATACTGTTGCAATAATCAATGCGACTAAAGATAAATGCATGGATGAGTTTCTCTAGATCTTGAGACATTAGTCCTTTAATTCTAGAAATATTCTTCAGGTGGTAGAAAGCCAACTTTGTAACTGGTTTTAAGTGTCTCTGAAGGTTCGGGTCTGAGTCCATTTCTACACCCAGATTTCGGGCCTGTTCACAGGTTTCTAAATGTAGCAGCTGAAGCTGCCCGCTGACTCTTGATCGTTCCTCTTTAGTTCCAAAGATAATAACTTCAGTTTTGTTTTTGTTTAGCTGGAGAAAGTTTTGGCACATCCACACATTGATTTGTTCTAAGCATCTGTTCAGTGCTTGGATAGGTTCTGAGTCACCTGGTGATAACGTGATATAAAGCTGTGTATCATCTGCATAGTTATGATAACTAATCTTATCACTTGTTATAATCTGAGCTAGTGGGAGCATGTAGATATTAAATAGAAGGGTTTCCAGGATTTGTAAAGAAGCATCACACAGCGCCCTCTGTAGACCACCCTGTGTGATGCTCCACTCACTGTCTAGAAAAGACAAGTCATGAATTTCAGTTGCAGCACCCCATCCATGTCTCTGATCTTGCTTCAGCAGATCCAGCAACACTGCCAGAGACTTTTTGTTCAGGCAAATATCAGGCCTGTTATACTACTGTTTAAAGAAAGTCCAGGGCCAGGTCAGTCAGGTTAATCTTGCAGTGTCCACTTTAAACAACTTTACATTGTCTTTTTTTTTCTTCCTGCATCTTAATAATCTTGATTTCTTGTAAACGTTCTTTTATTGTAAATGTTATTTCTTTCTTGTTCTCTTTTGATTTTCCTCTCATCATTCATTAATCGGCTGTTTAAAATATTCAAAATGAGTTTTATGTTAAAAAACAAATGTAGATAAAATAACTTTACGACAATCATCTTTTGATTCACATAAAGAGAACAATCTGTCCATTCTCTCGCTGCTTTCCTGTCTCTCCTCTCCTTGTCTTCTCTCTGCAGCCTCACATCCATGATGAGCTTGAGCAGTTCATCATCACTGTCCCTCCTTGTTCTTCCTCTTGGTACTGCCTGACTGCCTTCCTCATCCTCTTCCTCCTGGTCACCCACTGCTGCACTTAGCAGTGGGATGTCCTCAGGCATGGAAACAATTAGGACAGGAGTGCAAGACCTCTGTCCCAATACCTCATCCATGAGGACAAACCAGCAGCAGAGGGCTTCCCACTGACTCCCTCTCCTGACCCTGGATACCTGAAATCCTAACGGCAGAGGAAATCAAAAATGGCAGTGCCATTCAAAATTATATTATTTGATTACACGTGTATATTGTCTAACCTCTTTTTGGCCTGCAAGGGGGTAACCTTCCCCTGCAGGCCCATCTTCTTCTGAATTATCCTAACCACAAACAAAACGTAAGAAGGTAATACATGGCAACCATGTTAATCCCTGGATGCAAACTTAGGAAAACTAGAAAGGTTTCAAAGCATAACCCACAGCATCCCACAGAAACAAATTGGATGCCCTACTGGACAGAACTACTCAAAAGCATAATAATACTGCCCGAGATTCTGCCTGTTTCCCAGCAAACTGCTTTTTATTGCAGCAGCAACTGACGCCCCTCTTACTCTGCAACACTTACAGGTCCTCCCCAGTGATCTGCTCCTGGTAATGCAGGGGGGAAATCATGCTTCTAATTCTTGTTATCCCTTCTTCTCTGAATTACTCTCCATACCACAACTTCTAATTATTAATAATATCACAGATATCAGTATCTATCAGCAAGTAAAATGCAGGAAAATGGTTTTAACAGATCAAATGCAAATAAATGTGAGATTGATGTGTCACACTCCTGGACTTTAGACCCAAGGTTTTGTCTTTTCTGAATCCTTGTTTATTTTTGAAAGTGTTTTCTCGCTGTTTTTTTTTTTAATTCTTTTTATTCTTTGGCTTTTAATACACATTGAGATTCTTATTGTCTGCTTTTATTGCTTTTGTTTGTGTTCTTGTTGTTTTTCTTATTTTATTTATTTATGTCACCTACTAATCGGAAGGTTGGTGGTTCGATTCCCGGCTCCTCCGGGCTGCATGCCAAAGTATCCTTGGGCAAGACCCTGAACCCCAAGTTGCTCTCCGACGCAAAGCGTTGGAGTGTGAATGTGTGTGAACGTTAGATAATAAAGCACTTAGCTTAGTTACATATGGAAGTGCTTGTATGAATGGGTGTGAATGGGTAAATGTAAACGTGTTGTATAAGCGCTTTGAGTGCTCAATTAGAGTAGAAAAGCACTATATAAGAACTAGTCCATTTACCATTTATTGTACAGCACTTTGTTGCAGTTTCTGTTTTTAAGGTGCTTTAAAAATGAATAAAGTAAGTAAAGAGCTCTTTGTTATGGGACCGACGGTGTGTTTTAGTCTTTAGTTCTAGCAGTTGGTAGCGGTTGTTCTATGTGGCTTCTCTGGAGCTTGAAAAAGGCAACTAGACTTCTTTAAGTTTCTTGACGACATTTCACCTCTCATCTGAAAGGCTTCTTCAGTTCTCAGACCAGAAGATGGAGAGACCCAAGTATTTAAACCCCAGTGGGGTTTGTCCCCTGGAGGTGGTTGTGACTCACTATTGATCATGTGCATAATCTAATGCACCAAGGTGTGAAAGAAGCAGTGGGTCACCACAGTCAGTGGTTTCAGGTGAAACCAATTTGGGACTTTGCCCCATTCTATCAAGTGACCTATTGAGGTCACCTGAAGAAAGGCGTGAATGGGGGTTGACGAGCCTGGGAAAGGGGGCTCAGGACTGCATTGTAGACGGGGACGGGGGGTAATGAAGTCCACCTCCTCTGTTCAGTGATGGTCATTCACAGTGGACATGGATTTTTTTTACTCCTCTTTCAAACCATCTGTCTTCCCTGTCCAAAATGTAAATGTTGGCATCCTCAGAAGAGTGTCCTTCATCCTTCAGGTGCAGATGCACAGCTGAGTCTTGTCCTGTCGAGGTGCTTCTTCTATGTTGTGCCATGTGTTTGTGAAGAGGCTGGTTTCTCCAATGTAGAGGTCCGGGAAACCAAACTGCCTCTTCACAAATGCAAGGCACAGAATAGCAGAACCACCTCTTCTATGTTGAGGCTGCAGCTACCTAGTTCTCTGCCACTGCTGCAGCCAGCTCCCCACAAGACAAAGCGCCTCCTCGATGCTGGAATTGGCATCCCCAGCCTAACACCACTGGGTGACCAGGGCAGCCCCAGCCATACCCTGTTAATCCACCCAGTTCTGACGACACCGGGCCTTTTCCTGCTACTGGGCTCCTGAACTTATGGATAGTAGGTTAACTGTACTGTACTGGCAGTACTGCATAGTACTGCTGGGAGGTCGTATTTTCACAAGCTAAAACAGAGGGGAGCTACATTCAGTGATGCTAGCCTTAGTCATGTTTGCACATTACCTTCAGCAGGTGGTCAGACTCCACCAATGTACAATCACAGGATCAGGTCTCCATATGTCCCTTCATATTCTGCATAGATCCATGCTGGACATAAGTGGCTAAATGTACTTATACAAGCATAAACACTTGATCATTTTTTTAATTCTGAATTTGTAAATTTTTTAAATGAGGTTTTTATTGAGAGTTTTTCTTTTCTGCAAATCCCTTTTCGATTTTAAGTATTTATTAATAGATAGTTCATTCAGACAGAGGTGGCAAAAGTCCAGACATTCGTTACTTAAGTAGAAGTACACATATTTGTGTTTAAAACACTCTCAGCTTCTTGCTCAAGTAAAAGTGAAAAAGGACAGGCTCTGACATGCACTCAAAGCGAGAAAGTAAAAAGCGGACACCTGACAAACTGAACCTTGTGTCACATTAATATAACAATAAAGCTTAGGTGTAAGTTCTGTCTGCTTTCCAGGTGTTTGGCTGCTGAGTTCATTCTTCTCATCACTTCTGCTTTTCCACGCTGTCAAACTCAAAGCTGACATCATCGCTCGTGTCCAACCACGTACTTCAAGCCAATCAGTCTCCACTTCGCATACTTTAAATCTCATTCTTACCTGTCATTCTTCCTTGCAGATTCATTTGTGCACCCCCCCCCCCCACACACACACACACCTCATCCAAATCACTCAGTGTGCCATCCAAGCCTCCATCTTTATCTTCACCACCACCACCAGTGTCTAGACTCTGGGGGGGGTCCTGCCCTGATTCCTATCATTCTGTTCTGCTTATCCTTCACTAAAACTGCTGAGTGTTTGAACAAGACAAAGTTAGTATATCTCAGTTTGTTTTGCAGGATGTGTCACAATATGAAAAATCATAACTTCACATCATATACAGATCCAATATCTGACTCAAAAATGAGGACCTTACATGTAAGCTTTAAATGGCCAGTTTATCAGAAGTCACAGAGCTGAGAAAATATAACCGCTCTTCTTCCTCTCCTGTCCTGTTTTTCTTACATCTTTTTCCATCTCTGAGTGAACTGCTCTCTCATTACTTTGCTAGCAGACATACAAGCTGTACACAAACACTTTTTGTGTTTGCTGATATTTGTTGAGCCGCTAGAAACATTGCGTTTGAAATTTCCTGACACGATGATAAGCATTACTGCCTTTACACTCGCTCGTCTTCTGTAACACTGGCTAGATGTTGCAGTACTGCGACCACAGATCACGGACAAAAATGCTGCTCCAGATCATTCTGGCAACTTTAACCCCTGAGCATGGTGCAGTAAATGATGCATAAATTATATGTTTATGCCTCTTTCATCTCTTTGTATGTGATGAGCCCCAGTGATGGATACACCAACAGAACTGCCTTTTATGTTTTATTGTTCCCTCTGATTTAGGCTCAAACCAGTTGGATGATTGAAGGCGCATCTTGATATGAAATAACAATTTCCACAATTACTTATGAAAGTGCAGATATTTGTGTTCAAATGTATGAATAAAAGCAAAAAGTTGTCAGAAAAATAAATAAATACTCAAAGTAAATACAGATACCTGAAAATTCTACTTAAGTACAGTAATGATTTGTACTTTTTAATTTCCACCTCTGCATTTAGAAGTATGTATCTATAATTCCTCTTTTTATTATTCCTTAAAATATCAAATAATTAATTTACTAATGCATATTTTATTGCACAATTCATTATTAAATCTCAAAATGCTTTATTTTGGTGTTTGTGATTCTCCTGGTTCTTCACATTTTTTAAGTTTACTGTTATTTTCTTCAAGATTATTTGAGGGTGAAAAAGAGGCTGATTTGACTTAAATATTTATAAAATGCAGCTAAATGTAGTTTCAATTTACTTTCTAAAAACAGCCGGCAGACATTCTGACTACATTTAACTGAAATACAGTCATTTAATGCCACATTTTCAAAAGGTACATTGTCTGAAAATTCAGATGGTAAGTGGATGCTTCTTATATAGTGCTTTTCTACTCTACTCAAGCACTCAAAGTGCTTTTTACAACATGTCTTCAGTCACCCATTACAGTAAAGCACTCTTTTTTCTACACCTACAAGTCCTTTCTATCTCACATTCTCTCTCCAATGAACACACTGGAGAGAAACTTGGGGTTCAGTATCTAGACAAAAGCATACTTCGGCATGCAGACTGGATCAGCCAGGGATCAAACTACCAACCTTCCAGTTTGTAGGTGACCTGCTCTACCTCCTGAGCCACAACCACCCACAGAAAGTCTGGACGTTGAAATGTTTTGCACTGGAAATCACCTATACAGTTGTAATGTATAAATAATATCATAGGTCCACAAGTGAACTGTTGTTTCTGTTCGATCCATGGTTTTGTCTTCATTTCTTTTGTCATTTTCCTTTTATCCCTCTGAAGTTTCTACTGAATAACTAGATTTAAAAAGTTAAATGTAACTTTTGATAGATTCGAGCTTTATCTCTTTAAGAAATTTCAAGTCAGGTAAATGAGGACTCAATGAATGATGTGAAATAAACATACTCATGTCTCATTCATTCCTTTTTAAGATAACTGTCACTGTCCATGTAGCAATATTTGCATTCCTCCATCAGCTGGATTAAAATGGAGGCTCTGCTCTTTATTTACCCATTGCCATGGTGAATCCTGGTATTGGATTTCCACTGATGAGGGCTTTCTTTCATGAACATGCTTAACTCTGGGTGAACATACTCAGAATTGATTGAAGTAAGTCTGATAAGCTGCTCTGGTATCTGAAAACTCAGCTGTCCATCTCAGAGTTTGTTGGACCTGCTTTCAGGACCAGGACCCTCATTACTTTCTCCACCACTGTAAATATGTTTTCATAGTCATTTGTCAGTGGAACTTCTTAAAAGTTAACTTTAAAAAAAATTAAATTAGTTATAAAATGATTTTAAATAACTTTTATGTACTTACAAAGACCCGTCTCTTCTTTTACTGGCACTGAATTATTCCATTAGAACTACTAACAATGCAAAAATGTTGACATAACTGGTACTAATTAAAAAATAATTTCTCTAACACTGTTTCTTCTAGCCACACCATAATAATCACATGCATTTAAACAAGTATTGCCAAACACCAGCTATCACAAATAGCTGCTTGAAAATGTGTTTTCTGCTTTCAGGTTGTGACAAGGAAACGGCCGCCATGTGGAGGACTGCAGATGTTTTGAACACGCCCCTGCATGCCTACAGAGCAGTGAGGAGACGAATGCTGACGACAGGCAAACCTGGAGAGCTAGCCTGCTGATCGGGCCCCGGAGGCCCCAGTGGAGCTCCCTGTTTCAGAAAGCATGTTCAACAAACTCTGAGTTTAATTACCAATAAACTCTGCTTCTCTCAATTTCAGAGCAGGTGATCAGAGAAAGAACAGAAAAAATTAATAAAGACAATAAAAGTTTGATACACAAGTTATATATATATATTTTCTTATACTGCCTTTCATTATCATTTCACCCCACCTTAATTTAGATTAAGCCGGAATCCTAAGTGGCTGGATCTGAAGGCAGAAAGATGAGGACGGGAGTCAAAGGCAGGCAACACATTACAACCACTCACACTGCTCTTGACCTCTCCCAGAACTCACATCTGGACAGAGAGTTTGCATTACCACAGAGAGAACGGCCAGCTCAGTTAGACCGGTCAACACTCCAAAATCATATGTTGTAGAGACTGACAGGGGCCTTCAAGAAGAAATACAAGTCACTTTGAGCCCACAGGGACTGTCACAGAGCGTGGTCGAGTCCCTAATCCACCAGACAGATTGGACTTGTGAACACGGAGTAAATGTATCAAAGGTTCATGAAGTGTGCTTGAAAAGCTGCGACTAGCTAAAAGGAGGAGGTGTAGTAGTAGCATGACAACTATTCCCAGAGTGCTTTGCTACACTCACAAAGATTGCAGGTACTGTGCTACAGCCTAAATCATCTTCTTACACAGACTGTATGATTTGTATCAACAACAATAAAAAATGACCAAATTAGAATTTCAGTGAAATAAAGGTCAGCAAATTTTTTGGGTCAATTTTTCACTACAAAATCACACACTTTCTACTTAGGTTAACTCCATAGTTTGCCCCCAGTTGCCCTTTTGCTATTGGCCACCACTGGGCGATCCACACAATTCGAGGGGGAAAAATACTTTAAGCTTATAAACCTTATTTTTAAAAAAGAAAAAAAGAGAAAACTTTAAGAATCTGCAGAATTACACACCATCGTCTGCAAATGCATCGCAAAAACACGGCAGTTGTTGTCTTCTCGAGCTGTCAAGTATCAGTGCAAAATAAGTTGAGCATAATGTCAGCAACTGCTTTAAAAAGACTGCACTGACCCCTGTGAGAAACAGCCATTTTTATTCAGCCTCCATCCTGCTCACTATAATGTATTTCTTTGTGTGCTCTAATATTACTACTGAAACCATTTATTATGAAGGTCAAAACACATTGTGGCATTCAAAATAGTTTTACTGTAAGGGTCATATAGACCTAACCTTTCTTCGTGCGAATTCTTTGAGGAGAAGCTCAGCAGCTGAAATACTTAAAAACCTTTTGCAGTTTAGTGTGTTCTCCTTTCAGCTTTGTACGTGAACATAATGTACCATCTTGAGTTATGCTTTTGTTCAACATTTTTTTTATTGCTTTTGCCTCAACTTTGCAGGAGCATGCTTGTGAATTCTTTACCTCTCTGTCAATGCAGAATTGTTCTTGATGCAATAGAAACTAACGGCCAGGGCTTAAGTTTGTTGTGCAAGCATTCCACAGGGGAGCAATTTTGCCACCTACATCTATACCTCACTAATTCATGACCTGTCTATAAAGGCTTTGTTAGTAACAATGCCACCCCTGTAGCGACTGGCTTAAAGATCAGAAAAAGAAGCACTGTCATTCCAAAATTTCCTCTGACAAACACACATAATTACAGGAATTAGCCTGCTATTTTGTCATTAGCCTTCACTTTCAATGAGCCAATAATGAAAAGAGAAACAAGAGTCAGAGACAAAGACAGATGTCTTTAGAGGATTTCAAGACATTTTCTCCCCCCACCTCCGAGCCCACACATTCAATTTGCTGTTTTATTAATATTATTAATGTAGTCAAGCTTCAAGCTTTGAAGCTCAGAGTTTTTTCTTCTGATTGGCATTGTGTGAGCACTGATGGCTCAGTTCTGGGGAAGTCAGAGTGATTTCAAATGCACTTTGTCAGTGGCATGATGAAAATGGCAGCTCGCCTTTTTAAAGCTGTATATTTGCAAGCGTGATTATGGGGTGTGTGTTCAAATAAATGAAGCCAAAACAATGACACACAATCAGCACTTCATAAGCCAGGAAAAGGCCACGGACAGATTAATAAGTGCTTTGCAGACACACGCACATACGCACATGTACATGCAAAGGACTTTTTGGAATTATAGATATATGTGACACATTAGACAAGATTTTGTCTGGGACCATTCTGTATCCAAATGAGCAGGAGAAAGCAGAGATCCCACCATATAATTTACTGTTGATTTGTGTTTGCACAAATGGTGGCTGATGTCTCAACATTAATAAGGGTAATATTTGCCCTCTCTTTGTCCTGACAGGCATCAACTGTGAGGAATGGTTAGCTTTGTAAAGCAAGAGAAAGACAAGACGTTGGACATGTGAAGTACGTCTTGTGCATTGCTCTTGTTGAGCTGGTTAAAGTGACAGTAATAACACTGCAGTAATGGCACTATAAATAGAAATGAAGTTGTCAGAGAATTTGTGAATTCTCAGTTTACAACCAAGACTGATAAATAATGAATGACTAATGTAAGCTTGCACTTAAAGGCCATCCTCTTTTACTAACAGGATCTTTTTCCCCGCACATGGATGAGCAATGTTTTCAGATTTTGAAGCTTATACATCCACAATTTTTCTTCATATAGCAACAGGAAATATCTGGGTCATGTGACATCTACGACGATGATCATATTTATGAAAGGCTTCCCAACTCTCCCACATAGGAGGGAGACCACAGACATGCAGGTGGCACAAAAACAGCAGTTGCAGTTGTTATGTTGTGCCTCTGTATATTCCTGTGAATATTTTGTATCACTTTGCAGTTGTTTGTGTTGGTTTTCTTTCTCTGTCATTGTTTTTTCTTTGTATTTTTGTAGTTGTTTTGGTATTTTCGTGTTTGTTGTGGATCCGTTTTTGTTGTGACCTTCTAGTTATTTTTGTCATTTTGTAGTTGTACAGTATGTCTGTCATTTTATGTCTTGTGGTAGTTACTTTGTGTCTTTGTACTTGCTTTTGTCTCTTTGTATTTGACATATACCTCTTTAAGGTTGTTTTGTGTTACTCTGTGGTTGGTTTGTTTTTATTCTTTTGTAGCAGTTTTTTATTTCTCTCCGTTTTCTTTTGTTTGGTTTTTTTTGGGGGGGGGGCTCCCTTTTTACCCGTTTGACTGCATGGTGTTGCTCTGTAACATCAGTACTTAGTGTAGCTTTCCCAGAGTTGGTCTTATTACTGAGAGCAGACTCATTGTGTATTTCTGTGTAGCTGCAAAAGCATATTCCACTATTACCAAGAACAGTGACCAAAAATTCAGTGAAGTGCAACACGTGTCCAACTCTGGTTGTCATATACTGCCACTAAAAGTTTTAAACAATAGTTTTTTATGTTAGACCGAGCCTGGGTTTAACTTTGGATTGTTGATTGGCTACATCGTCCTTAAGAAGCCACAGAATAGGAAGTGAAATAGGAAGTTATGAGCTAGTTTCAGTCATGATAATGATCATAAAATTTGCTCTTCTTTTAAAGACAGTGGCAGCGGCTAAAGAGCAAATTTAACAGCTTTTTGGTGACTGCCAGTAAACTTTTGTCCTTTTAGAACCGCTTATCAGGATTTTGATGATTTTTATTATATGCAAACACCAACGACAAAAAAAGGTGCTTGAAATTTTCCTTCTTTAATAATGCCCAACTTATAGGCCGACCATGCTTCAAGGGAGCTAGCTGAAGTTCGGTTTTACATCAGTTCATCATCGTTCCTTTTTTCTCTCTCCCTCTCCTTTCTAAGTTGTTTCTTTGTTGACTGATTTTGCATTTGACTATTGTGCTTTCACTGCACCCTATTGTCATTTTCTAATAATTGTATAAAAAAAACGCACAGAGGATAAAACTCAAGGGAGCCGAACATGTTTAAATGCAAAATCTTTACTGACTAAATTGGTGGTTGTGGTTGGTTAAGCACGGCATGGAAGCACAGACTGGATTGCATTCTCCACCACATTTCCTGTTCCACAGAAGCGGACTCTGTGGAGAAAGAAAAGGAGATAAAAACACAGACTGAATAAGACTTCGTACCATAGAATGTGAATAAATATTTTAAATCACCGATCATTGTTAATCTACAACTGTATAAATGTAGTGGAATCTAACTTTTTGAGAAATAAATCCCATGATGCAGTATGTTTGAATATGTTGATAATTCACGTTGTAGTAACTCTGATAAGTCCAAAAATAAATATCTTTTGTTAAAATGGATCAGTCCAAGCAGCATCCTTTGCAAGCAAATTTTCTTTAGCCTTCGTCTTGTGTTAGCTTTCTGTTACTATTGCAGATGTTAGCGGGTCAGTTTTGACCTGTGTCTTAAATCAGCCTAAAAATACCTTTATAATAATGGCTTGTCATCCTGTTTGTTTTTTACCACTTGGTTACCTTGTTAGGCTTTTTTTTTGGTGTGCCCTCTAGATGCTTTCTTTAGCAGCATACCGTTCGCTTTCAGTCTAAATAAATGCTCAAATGAACCTCAAGAGAATTCAATAAATAAATGAAAGGTTGTAATGTTACTTTATTATTGCTAAAAAGTATTAGAACATATCACTAAAATAATTTTTTTAAAATTTTAATATTATTAAATATAGTAACATCTAGGGTGTCACGGGTCAATTTTGACCCACATATATTTACTTCTAGACAAATCCTAAAAAGTTTTTTTGCTTTCAAAAATATAACTTCAATACAAATATAAAATGTACATATAAAATGTAAATATAAAATACAAAAGGTCATAGGTGGTAAAGAAATTATTGCACATCATATTGTAAGCTCACAGTCCAGTGGTCATGTCAAGGGCCACACATTTTTCTTGATTTTTCTCGGGTGTGGCACTCGCAGGTTTGCATTTGTAAATCTGTAGATCCAAAATATTTCTGCCTGTTGAACGTGTATCGCATACTATCAGTAGCCTCGTTGATCGATCTGTACACTCAAGCAAGAAGAAGAGCACCAAACATCCAAGTACTCATCGTTTCAAATGTGCACTTCTTTTTCCTTCGAGGTTTGTCACAGCAATGGTGACTTATACTTGTCACAGCAAACCTTGTAATCCCAGGGGTCATTTTGATGACATCTGAGGCAGCTGCCCTGCCATGTAAGCCAAGAGGTTGTTCTCCAAGAGACGCTACCACTTCTTGATTTGTGCGTTTCAGCAGGAGCAGGAGCGGCTTCAGCACTTGTGACCTCCTCATCCGACTCATCAGATGTGTCTGTTTCCTCTGGTTGATACTCAGTATTATCCTCCTCATCAAAAACTGGCTCATCTTCATCACTATGGTGCTCTGTGTCTTCTGCCTCATCTTCAGCAAAGATATGATCCATAGCTTGGTTTACTGTAAATCTTCTCATTTTGGCATGCTGCAAACTGGAGATGCAGACTCTGCAAGTACTAAACTAAACTGCAGTGCTCTATACATGTCTGTACACGTCCATCTGAATGATCTAATCAGTCTTTGGAAGCGGAATATGAGAGGCCATCAATACAAGCAGTAGGGACAAAGGGGGATGTTTGTCCAGGGAAGGAGGTAATCAGGGAAGCCCCTAACTTCTCTCTGACAGTGTTAGTGAGGTCACAGTGTGTTTATGAGTTCAGTTCTTACACAAATTAATGTTTTATGCTCTCATATTATAACTGGGTCAAAACCGACCCTAACACCACAAAGGTCATTGTTTTAATCAGAGCATTTTTAAAATTTTATGAAATCGATTTTTCTTGTTTTGTTTTGTTTAAATAAAGGTTCCTGACAAAGTCAAAAAGCCTTGATGCAATAAACAAATTTAAATGCTGCTTTTATGCATTTAGAAACTGAAGGTAGGTCGCCACCATCATTTACCCACTGGGTCAGAGAAGTCCTTTACTTTGGCAAACTGGAGAAAATAAGATTTATGTTCAAGGGCAGAGAGAATAAATTGGGTGCAATGTGGGATCGTTTCTATGATCATGTAGGGAGACTTGTGCTCCCTGATGTTCCGGACTGATGCATATCACATTGCAATGTTGAAACGACAGGCTACCTGAAAAAGTTTTATTTATTTCATTCTATTTGTTTTTTGTTTGTTTGTTTGTTTGTTTGTTTGTTTTGCTGAGGATATTTGCTTTGTTCCTGAGTTTGTTTTATTTGTTATTTCTGTTTGTTATGCCAGATTTGAATTTTTGATACTTCTTTTGAAATGTTTACAAGTTGGCTATTTTCTTGTAAAAAATAATAAAAGCTGTTAGGAAAAAAAAGAAAGAAACTGAAGGCAGGTCGGTGACGACCCTGACACTTGAGGAAGGTTAACTGATAGCATATTGTAACACTGTGAAGGAAAGAGCATGATCTGTCACATTAAACCATGAAGAGAAATCTACCATCCCATCACTATTCTTATTCCCCAGCTCCACTCACCACTAGAGGGCATTAGAGACAGTCCCATGCTTCCCTCTAGTGGCCAAATATCATTTGTTTGATACTTTAACAGAGGATGTGCTGCAGTTTGACAACAGAATTAGTCAAGCTCTGGTCATCAGCCCCAGTACAAATCAGAACTTCTCCTTCAACATAATGTTGTGTTTGCAGATGACGTCCAGAAATTACACTTTAGCTTTTCACCAGCTTGATAATGCATGACTTCTCTTGATTTTATGTATGCTCATTGCTTCCTTCAGGAGTATCGGTGTTGGATGTTTTATGCAACAGCACCCTTACCAAATTCCAAATAAGGCTATTTGTATTGTTGTCTGATAAAGTTAACAGGGTGCTAAACTTCTTTATAGTCCAGGTGACCAATGTTAGGAAAGTCACAGTGAAGAAAAAAAATACTTTTTTGGGCCAAAAGCTTCCATAAATCTGTTCATGCAGGACATATGAAACAAAAAAAACTCATAACATATAAAACAAATAATTTGTCAGACAGTTTGTATGTTCCTTTTGTCTTTGCTGTCTTCTTGCAGCTTTCTTTATTATTTATTTATTTATTCATTTGCTTGTTTATTTCTGACTACTACTGTGCTTGCTTGTGTGCCTATAATGTAAAATGTGCTACTGGAACTTTAATTTCCCTGATGGAATCCTCCCAAAAGGGATTAATAAAGTCTAATCGACTCTCTTTTCTAAATAAGTCATTATTTGGTGGGATAACCACCTAAATCACTTCAGTATGTTCAAACAGATCCCCATTCTGAAATTATTCCTGACACCACTAGGGGGTGCATTTTCAGCATTATCTGGATGATCAGGACACAGCTGACAGGTTTACAGCAGAATATGTGGAGACGGCCAGCAAAGAAAGCAGAGACAAAATTACTGTTGATTTACTACATTTAGATTTTTGAGCAGTTGCAGTATTCTTTTGCTAAAACTTGTATAACAGTAGTTCCTTATTGATTTATTACTATCCATTTTAATATTTTCTAAACATTTGGAAACATTTGCTTGTTTGTTTTCAGGCTGTTATGTAGAGGTGCATGTGTTTTCTGGGGATCAGTGGGCCATAAACAGGGTGTGGGTTCAGTTAATGAAAAATTTTACTCATGGAAAAGTGGACCATTGGTCAATTCTATATACAGCCTACACCTGTAAAACGTATTCTAATATCCACAAATATTCATGGAGGGAATGGCTTGAATCTTACTCCATGGGCTTGTTTGATTTTTATTCTTTGTGACATTAAGAAAAAAGACAAACTCACATCTCGCTGTCTTTTCCTCTCTGCAGCTCCACCTCGGAAGCACCATACTTGGGTTTCAGGGGATTAATTATGTGGTTGTTCCACCGAAACTTCACCTCTGTCACGTCACCCACGTCAACCTCAGCATCAATCAGCATATCATAGTTCCTTCCAGGCGTCATTGTGCCCCTGGTGAAAATGTCACAGCACCACTATATTTGTTACATGCTTTTCAACATGTTGTACCAGTTCTCTCATATCTCACACACACACATATATTTTATATATATATATATATATATATATATATATATATATATATATATATATATATATATATATATACATACACATATACACCACCTTTCTATTGAAATGGTTCAAAATAAGAGTTGGAATTTGATCCAAACTAGCTTCTAATAACCTTCCTCTCACAAAATTACCAAAAACCTACCAAAACATAGAATTCATTTAAGAAAAATAAATTTTGACTAATTAAAAAATTAATTTCACATTGAACTTTAAAGATTCATTGAAATCTCCATATCTTTCTTTGTAAAATTTATAAATTTGATTCCATTGTCATCAGACTTTTTGAGAGTTGAGATTGGACACCTAAACAGTTATTATCATAAAATATTGGTTGATAACGAGATATTTTTGACAAAATAACCCATGTTTCAGTTATGACTACACTACTTTGGTAGTGACTGTCATGATCCTGGGTCTGTTGACCCAGCATTTAGGTTTTGAGCCTTGGCTCCTATTTATGTTAAGTTTTTGTTTTTTTATTATGGTTTTACAAATTTGGGTTTGTTTTCCATTAAGAGATTTCTTAATTATGTTTTCTGGGTTTTGCTGTTATGGTTAAGGTCCTAGTTTTAGTGTATTTGTGTCCTCCAGCCTCCTTAGTTTGGCTGCCTGAGTTTTGTTCCTGGTTAGTTATGTTTTGTTTCTCTCAGTGTATCTGCCCTCCCCAGCTGTACCCACTTGTCTCGTTACCCATGTGTATTTGTTATCTGCATTTTGAATTTGTCACTTGTAGCGTTGTTGTTGGTCTCATCCCACTGTGTATCTTCATGTTCATGTTCGAGTCAAGTTAGGTCCAAGGGTGTTTCATGTTGTGTGCTGGCTCCCATCCAGCTTTCTTAATGTATAGTCCCTGCCTCTGGCATCCTGCTTTTGGACCTTCTTCTTGTCTGCCACAGCAGTTACATGACAGTGACGTGGTAGTGACAATAATTTTGAGAACGAAAGATTATATTATTATATTTGTAGCTCATATCTAAATAAATAAATACACAATTTATGTTTAAAATTCAACAATAAATGGGACCCAACAGATCCCTGCCATCAAGCGTGTGAATGTTTGTGTGAGATCACTTGAAGTGCATGACATGCGGCCCACAGCTCCCTCAGAAGATGGGTCAAATGCAGGCCAAATAGATTTCACATATATATGGTTTAAAAAAAGGAATACTTGGAAACAAAGAGGTCACAAAATAACATATTGGTATAAACACTAAAATCAAGGTGTGTGTGAAGGAGTGCTGGGTGTACATGTGCAGCTGTATTTAGTCCAAACAATGATACTAGCAAAGGGTGAAAAGGAAAAAAAGCAACAAGACCCATCACCGATGGGGATATCCTCCTGCCTCCTGCTCTTCCTGTTCCTCATCACTGTCTGTCTTCAGCTGCCCGAGGCACTCTTGGAGCAGCTCATCTCGTATTTGTGGATGCTTCGTGTTTCATCCGGGTTCTGACACTAATCCTTGCCCTTCCTCTTTCTGTTACTCACAGAGCCTCACAGTGCTGGACTTCGGGTGGAGTAAAACTAAGAACGGGGTTAATCTTGCAGTCCAGGTACGCATTATGCACACATTCCAGTCCCACACAAATTCCTTCGGGCAATCGCAGCAACCAGTCCTCTCACCCAGGGTGTCCCACCAGAAGCCGCACCTGCACCGGGCCCAACTCCACTTTTGGCCACAGCCACAACTCCATGGCTCGCTCAGGACTCCCACGACACCAAAATCCACTGAGTTCATCGCTGACTCTACCCTGGCCATCCGTGTGTCCAGTCTGCTAGATCACCTCTGCTCAGGTTTCCTCAGCTCTGTCGGCTCAGCTCAAATCCCACAGTCCATTTTCTTTGTTCCTTCTCCCTTCCCCCTTCCCTGCTGTGTTCATCCTTTAAAAGGTGAGCACGCAGGTGTTACCCATCTCCTGATTATGTGGGAGGAATTAAAAACCTCACAGTAATAAAAGCATGCAAAACACACACTAAAATGACCTCTGCCACATAACAAACATTCAACAAATAAGTTCCATACCCAGTCTCCTGAGTCCTGTGTTGGGGTCCAATATTACCTACCATACAGTGCTACATGGCATCAACAGGATTATGAGGGAGGCTGAAGACACTGAGTCTGAACTGACCATGTTATGCACCTCCATTGTTGAGGTTGCTGCACAGAGCGGTCGCTGCAAGGTGGTTGGTGCCTGTCTCGGTGGTAATCCCTGAACCAGATGGTGGACATCAAGCTGAAGAAGGAGTCCTATTGATCTTGTTTAGCCTGTAGGACTCTGGAGGCAGCTGATAGGTACCGGCAGGCCAAGCAGAAGAGAGCTTGGGTGGTGGCCGAAGTAAAAACCTGGGTGTGGGAGGAGTTTGTTAAGGCCAGGGAAAAAGACTTTTGGACTACCGGTCCAGCTACATTCCAACCCTCACCTATGGTCACGAGCTTTGGGTATAGTGACCAAAAATGAGATTGCAGACACATGTAGCGGAAATGCACTTCCTCCAAAGTGTGGCTGGCCTCTCCCTTAGAGATAGGGTGAAGAGTGCAGCCATCTTGGTGTCCCATTGGATGAGCTGGAGGAGGTGAATCTGGAGAGCAGTCTGGGCTTCTCTGCTTAGGCTTCCGCCCCTGACCTGGCCCTGGATAAGTGAAAGAAATTGGATGGATGGATGGCATCTGCAGATGAAGTCTTCAGTCTCTGAACAGTGGGCTCTCTCTGGATATACCTTGAAATGCCTGGCACATGCGTTGCTTGAAGTAAGAGGAATCTTGTGCTGCTCCATACCATTATTTCCCTGGCCTGCCTGTGCAGCTGCACGGAATGAGTACTGCCCTGGCAGTTGATATAACCAACTACCATGGAGTTGTCTGTTGTCCGTGAGATGTGGCAGAAAATGCCGCTAAGAGCAGAATAGAGTGGTGCGTGGAGCTCCAGCATATTTATACAAGCCCGAGCCAGCCTCTGGGACTAAATACCATTCACTGCCCTGCCCATCAAAGTTGCACCCCCACCCTTACAGGGATTGATCTGTGGGCAGGGTCACCCTGGATGACACCACCCCTAGAGGTGCTTAGGTTCCTCCAAGGCTGGAGAGCCGCTATATATAACAGTGTTATTTTTACATTACATTACATTATTTCTAAGAGATAGGGGTGAGGCCACAGGCGTAGGGACGTGGCCCAGTGCTGAAAATCCCTCATCATAAGCAGATATTACCAAGGCCATGAGGCCAAGGAGGCAAGAAAGGGAGAGGCACTGAGGTAAGAATGTGATTCTGTGCTCTGAAAATGTGACACCTGGAACCTATTTTGTGCTCCAGATACTCCATACATTGTCCAGGTTCCAAGTGGCTCTTTTCCAGGTTGTTTTAGAAGCTGAGCTCCATGAGGCCTGCTCTGCTCATTGAGAGCATATTAGATAATTGTCTATGTAAGAGAATATCCTGATGCTGCTGTTTCTCAACAGACAGCTCTGCCTCCACACATTTGCTGGAGCAGATGTTGGAGCTAAAGACAGCTCAGATGAGATAGTTTAAAACTTGTATGCTACACTTTGATAAGCGAATCTGAAATATTTCCTGTGTAGGGAATAAATGCAAAATTATACATCTGAGAGGTCGAATGTAACAAACCAATCACCTGGGTGAATACAGCGACAGAGCACGTTGTGTGTGAGCATTCTGAACATGTACTTTCTCAAGTGTTTAATACACGCAGATCCAGAATAGGATGGAGCGACATCTGTCTTTGTTCAGAATGAGGAAATAGGTGGAGTAAAAGTCCTGCTGATCCTCCTTGCTCTGGACTGCTCTGATCACCTATTTGTGTAACAGAGAAGCAATTTTGTCCTTAAGGATGTTTGCTGAATATCTGCTCGCCACTGAAGTCAGCTTTCCATTGAATTTTGGTGGTTCCACCACAAACTGTAGTCTTTATCCTTGGGAAGTGGTGGACATAACCCAGCAATGGACTGTGCATGCATGCCATCGCTCCAGCCGAGCAGAGAGAGGGCCCTTGAAGATACACCCATGTGACCTCACCCCTGCCTCCAGGAAAGAGCTGTCTCCCTCGAAAAGAGCGTGAGCTCCCCCCACTAGGGATGAGGGGACATGCCAGTGATTTTCTTTGGTTATTTTTTTTTTTTATTGAGGAGCCATTCGGCCCCCGAAACACAATGAAGTGTCTGGTGACTCTGGGCGGTGCTTGGTGATACTGATACCAAGCCCAGACAATTGTCTAATACGTCATGTCTGACAGCGACAAAGTGCTTTGACGGAGTCACAGGAGTAGTGACACTGTGTCATACGATCCTGGTTCCACACTACCTAACCATCACAGTTGCTGCTGCAGCTGCAAAGCCAACTCTGGGCACCTGGTGGGGTTGTGGGTTAATTTTTCTAGGTAGGCAGAGATCAAAAGCTTCTCCCTCTTGCTTTCTGTGAGTGCTTGTGTCTCATTTTCTCCAAGACTGGGCCAAAGAAAATGTTCCAACAATGGGCACATGAGAATCGGACCTGGATCATGGAGCAATGGAAGAAGGTGGCCTGGTCTGATGCATCACATTTTCTTTTACATCACGTGGATGGATGGGTGTGTGTGCCTTGCTTACCTGAGGAATACCTGGTCAGTAAAATGCCAGTAAAATATAAAATGTACTATGGGAAGAACGGAAGCCAGTGGAGGCAGTGTGATGCTTTGGGATATGTTCTGCTGGGAATGTTCCTTGGATCCTGCCATCCATGTAGATGTTACTTTTACATGTGCCACCTACCTAAGCATTGTTAAAGACTATGTACATGGTATTCCCTGATGGCTTGGCCTCTTTCAGCAGGATAATGTGCCCTACCACAAAAAAAAAAAAAAATGGTTTGAGGAGCACAAAAATGAGCTTGAGGTATTGACTTCACCTCCAAATTCCCCAGAGCTCATTCCAATTGAGCATCTGTAGGATGTGCTGGGCAAACAAGTCCAATCCATGGAGACCTGTTGCTAACATCTTGGTGCCAGATACAACAGCACACCCTTAAGGGTCTGGTGGAGTCTATGTCTCGATGGGTCAGGGCTGTTTTTTGCTGCAAAAGTGGGACCAACACAATTTTAGGCAGGTGGTCATGAGGTTATGACTGCAAAGCAAAACATGAAAGCTGCAGATGATACAGTGGTGGAATGCATCACTGACAATGATGAGTCAGACTACAGCCAGGAGGTAAAAAGACTGTAGAGCTGGTGCAGGGATAACAATACTCTGCATCAATGTCAAGAAAACAAAGATGATAATCATGGATTTCAGGCAGGGCAGAAACTCCCCTCCACCTCTGCACATTAGGGGAGCAGCTGTGGAAGTGGTCTCCAACTTTAATTACCTTGGTGTGCATCACTCTGAGGACCTTACCTGGAGTCAAAAAAATTACCTTCCTGGTTGAGAAGTCACACTAGTACATCTACTTTTTCAGGTGTTTGAGGTGCGCTGGACTTGGGAGCTCAGTCCTAAACTTATCTCACAGATGTGTGGTGGAGAGTGTCCTGTGTTCCAAGATCACTGTGTGGAATGGCAGCTGCTCTATGGCTTTCTGGCTTTCTGTCAAGGCTCTGCTGAGAGTGGTGAAAGCGGCACAGAGGATTTAGGCAGCAGCCTCTCTACACCATAGACATTTTCACCAGCAGATGCAGAAAGAGAGTCTCCTGTATCTTGAAAGACCCTACTCACCCAGCACACACACTGTACCCTGTCCCTCCTGCAGGAAGCTGCAGAGCATCAAGACCAGAACCACCAGACTGAGAAACAGCTTCTTCTGGAGACTGTAAGACTCCATTAAGAGAATTAGTAGGGGGTGGCCCAGCCAAGAAAGATACAATATGGACAGTAATCAATTTCAATTGGGAGAATGGTATGAAGGCCATGGAAGGGTCTGTGTGAGACTGGAGCATGGGTGGATGCAATGAGCACAGACACACCACAGGAGGTACGGATAGAAGCAATCAACCCAGACACTGGGACATGCTGCAGTGGGAGCAGTCAGGAGGGACAGGGATAGAGCATCCCAGCCTCTGTTGGTGAGAGCAAGTGGTGAACAGCTGCTGATAGGAGAAAAACAGCAGCGGGCAGGGCTTAGACTCATTCCCACCTCCAGCATGCTACAGTGAGAACACTGACAGGGACTAGAAAGAGAGAGCATATTTTTTTTCTCCCATAGTGGCTTCTTTTCATTGGCTCCCTGTTAAATCCAGATTTGAATTTAAAATCCTATTCCTCACATACAAGGTCTTGAATAATTGGGCCCCATGTTATCTTAAAGACCTCACAGTACTATGTCACCCCAATAGAGCACTTTGCTGTCAGACTGGAGGTTTACTTGTGGTTCCTAGAATTTCTAAAAGTAGGCAGAGCCTTCAGCTTTCAGGCCCCTCATCTGTGGAACCAGCTCACAGTTCGGATTAGGGAGACAAACACCCTCTCTATTTTTAAGAGTGCAGTTAAAATTTTCCTTTTTCATAAAGTTTATAGTTAGTTTATAGTTCAGGTGACCCTGAACCCTTCCTTAGTTACGCTTCAATAGACCTAGGCTGCTGGGGGCTTCCCATGATGCACAGTGTTTCTTCTTTCCTCCTCACAATAGTCCACTGTTGCATTTAATCATTTGTAATTGCTTTTAAACTTAGGTTCTCTCCCATGGTGTGTCATTGGTCCTATCTCCTTCTACTCTCTTTTCTTTAACCTCACCCCCAACCAGTCATAGCAGATGGCTGCCCCTCCCTGAGTCTGGTTCTGCTTGCTTTTAGAGGGTTGCCTGATTGTCTGGGTTTTCTTTTTTAATATTGCAGGGTATTTACCTTACAATATAAAGCACCCTGAGGCGACTGAATTGAACTGAATTTTTGGAGCTGTGCTCATGCATTGATTTGTGCCTACTCAGCTTGGTTGCCATAATGCCTCCATGTTGTGGTGAGGCAGGTAACTGGATGGTAGTTTAACGGCATCATAATCTTGTGGGGATTCTTCTACCCTGTGTTAGACAGTCCAGATGAGTAAATGTTGTTAGCAGCCCCCTTATTTGTGCTGTCAAGTGATCATGGAGTACCGCTTTTTTAGCCAGTAGGCATTGATCATGTCAGGTCCTGGTGGTGTTCTGCTCTTCATTCTGGACACTCATTGGATGTTTGCCTTTGTGATATTGACTTGTTCATGGTCTAGGAGGATGCTCTTAGGTGCACAAGCCACTTGTCCTTAATGTTGAACTTTATATTTAACAACTTTATATTTAACAACTGTTCATAACTGTCTATATTGTACATACATGTTAGTATATTCATCTTCTGTATATTCAATAGTTTATTATATGTATATTCAATTCATTCCTGCAGTAATACACTGTGTACATATATTTATATATATTTTAGCATATATTTTATAGTATATTTAGTTCATATCTGCACTGCCCATGTACATACCTTGCACTTGACTACTCTGCACTTCTGGTTAGATGCTAAACTGTATTTCGTTGTTCGAGTACTTGTTAGTGTGTTCAATGACTATAAAGATGAATCTAATCAAATCTAATCTAATGTTGCGTGACACCTCTTTCTCCCAGATGTTCTTTAGGATGGGTCTGCCCTTTTGTTATTGTTCTCTTGGAACAACAACAATCATGGAAGCTTGGAATGATGTTAGTCAGTTAACTGAGGTGCAGAAGGGCATCAGGCTGTAGAAATACACCAGAGAAGCAGAGGCCAAGAAAATAAATAGACTGCTCTCCAAAGATCCATCCAAGTCTTACTCTCAGCTACAAGGGAATAATGGCACTAGGAAAGACCCATCCAGAGCTGAGAATGAGCAATGCTGGAAGAACATCTGGGAGAGAGAGAGGTAACAGACATCCAACAATGAATCTCTGGAATGAAGAGCTGGAAACTACCAGGACTAGACATGATCCACAGCTACTGGCTGTAGAAGCTAATGACACTCCATGAATGCTTGGCAGCAGAAGTAAGCAAGTTGTTAACAACAGGTCTTCATCTGGACCCACAAGGGTATGACACTATTCAACTACCAGCCAATTACATGCCCCCCCCCATGTCCCTTATGGTTTATATCTCCTGATTCCCCCCCCACACACACACACACACAAACACAAAACATGGAAACTTGTCTCAGGTATCATAGCACCTAGGTGAGTAGGCACATGAGTCAACACAGGAGCTCAGTAGGGTATTGGAAATAACACCAGAGGGCTAAAGCGCCGGCTCCTGGTTGATAAAGAAGTACACCAGGACTAAGACCAGGCAGACCAACCTGAGCATTGTCTGGATTCACTATGGCAATGGCCATCCTATTTATATAACACATTTCATTATACTTAATGTGCTCAACACAGAAGATAAAAACTAAACCCTATGTAGGTTTACAATATCTTAAAGCAGTGAAAAAAGCAAATTAAAACTTAAGAAATAAAATACAAGTTATCATAGACATAGAAGTTAATATACACATGAACACACAGAGTATAGGCCTACAGTATATGAACAAAATTAGTTGAATTGGTTTTTGAATGAATGCATAGATTTAATTGTCCTCAAGTTAGCATATAGCTTTTTCTAAAGAACAGGACCACAATAATTGAAAGCATTGTCTGCACACTTATATATAATTCTGGGAACAGTTAAAAGATCTGCATCTGACTGTGTTATAGACACTTAGCAGGTCAGAAATGTACTGGGGGACCAAACCACTCAGAGTGTTTTAAACCATCCATCCATCCATCCATCCAAGGCATGCCCAGGCTAGTTGATAAATATATAATCTCTCCAGCATGTCCTGGGTCTACCTGGGGCCTCTTCTCTGTAGGACATGCCTAGGACACCTCACCTAGGAGGTATCCTAGTCAGATACCCGATACCAGGCCACACCGAGACCAGTAGTGCTTGCATCGGTGTGGAAAACGTAGGGCAGTTTTGGGTCTGCAAACCCAAGAACTGGGGCTGAAGTACGTTTGTCTATAATAGTCTCAAACGCTTTTTGACAACGTGGGGTCCATCGATCCCCAAAGGGTTGTCAGGGATCGAGATGCTGATCAGGATTCACTTTGACTTTGGAACCTTTTCAAACAGGTGGATGTCCGCAGGTTAACTTGTTTAAGGGCTGGACCATAGCTGAGTAATCCTTAACAAACCGACAGTAGTATCCTGCAAACCCTAAGAAAGATTTAAGCTCTTTCAGTCCTTTGGGTCTTGGCCAGGTCTTTAAGGCTTCCACTTTCTCTGGGTCTGTTTCAACTCCCCTTTCAGACACAACATGTCCCAGATAAGGGACTGTGATCTGGAAGAATCTGCACTTCTCTGGTGATAGCTTGAGCCCATACTCCTTGAGCCTGTGGAGCACGCACATTAGCCAGCTCGCATGTTCATTCAGAGTCTTGGAGAAAATGATCAAGTCATCTAAGAAGACCAAGACTTCTTTTAGGTTCATATCTCCTAGACACTTCTCCATGAGTCGTTGGAAAGTGCTAGGTGCACTGGTCACACCCTGAGGCATGCGGTTAAACTCCCAAAACCCTAAAGGGGTGATAAACGCTGTCTTAGATTTATCAGCCTCATTGACCTCAATCTGGTAGTACCCAGATTTGAGATCGAGCACGGTAAACCATTTGGATCCTGTTAAGGCTGAAAATGTGTCTTCCAGTTTCGGCAGTGCATAAGCATCCTTTATCGTACGAAGGTTGAGCTTCCGATAAGCTATGCATAACTGCACATCATTGTTGTTCTTCCTCACCACGATAGGTGACGAATAGGGAGACTGGGACTCTCTGATCACACCTGTAGCAAGCAACTCCTGCAGATTTTTCCTCACTGCCTCAAGGTCCTGTGGATGTATTGGGCAAGCTTGGTGTTTAAAGGGAGTCCTATCGTGAAGCTTGATGTGATGCTTCACCTTGTCCGTACACCCAAAATCTAGGTCGTGCTGAGTAAAAACTTCAGGAATCTCATTTAGTCTCTTGGAGATGCGTGCTTTCCACTCTGGTGGAATAGGAGAATCCCCAAAATTAAAGCTCAACCCTGGCTCAGGAGGAGTGTGAGCGATCAGCTCTGCTCACACTATGTGAAGAAATGACACAGTGGAAGGCTCCTAGTTCTGCGATGACGCAGGTAGATGGAATGATGACGTCCTGATCTGATTCATTTGTAACGACGATGGGGACTTTGTAAGGAGCCCGTGTCGGATGAGTAATCAGACAGCTCTTGGCACAAATGCCTCCTGGCAAGGAGGACTGTGTAGGGTGCTCAACTATAGCACACATGTCTGTCACAGGGTGTTGAATGGTTGCAAACCCTTCAAGGACAACAATGTGCCCAGCCGGGATAGCAACTGTATCTTTATCCACTCTACCATCTTTGTTTTGTTTGTGTCTCAATTTAAGGGTGTTTCAGGACTGCCCTATAGCCATAGGTGTCAGGTTGGTATTCAATGTCATTGCAATCCAGATATCTCTCGTAGAGAACATCTAAGGTATTAGTCCCAATCAATACTGGAGTTTGATCATCAGGTTGGGTTGTTGGAACAACAAGGGCAAGAGTTGGCATTTCGATGTCAACCTGGAGAAAGTCCTTTGGAAATGTGACACACATTTCTATGTAACTCTGTAAGGAACAGACTGTCCAGCTGCGCCTTCCACCTCTAAGAGGTAATGAAGGGGTTTAAGCTTTTGGTCGGGGAAATGACGATTGTAAAATGTCTCCGAAACTGTCATTACTTGAGAACCGGTGTCCAGAAGACAATTACACTCTGTGCCAGCTATACATACAGAGGCTGTACATTTGGATCCCACCAACCCCTCAGGCAATTGGTAGATTGAGTTCTTAGGAAGAGGCTGCTTAAGGTTAACACACCTTGTGCGCTTAGGTGTAATGGGGCATTTTTTACTAGCTAGAGTCCCTGTTCGCCCCGGTAACAGAGACTGGCTCTAGTTTAAATGTTCGACTAGAGAGATGAGGTTTTCACTTTCCCATCGTTCTCTTAATAATTTTCTTTTCTCAGCGACCAAACTTTGATTCTCACAATTAACTTTGATGTGCCCGTATTCCCCGCAATAAAAACAATACCAAAGTTTTGGCTTGGAGTTCTGACTCTTAAGTGCTTGGCTTGCAGGCCGTTTAACTGGTTGTTCTAACCTCTGCTTCTCTTGAGGCCTCTCATTACAGCCTACTTTGGCACGGGAAGGCTTCCTCTTATGCCGGGTAGCAGTCAGGGTTGCCAAGTGACTTTGAATGCCAGCCACCTGCTTAGTCAACTCCTGGGTGAGAGTGCTTAAAGTAGCATACTCACTCTTTTCCTTCTCACACTCGTGGGAAGCTTGCACCTGGGCCGCTGCTGTCAGCTTGGCAGAGCCAAAGTGTTGCCGCATTCGATTTGCTTTGGTTGCCTGCTGATCCTCTTCTGTGCGCAGTAGTAGCAGTAACTCTGGAAGTGTCAGTGGGTTTGCCCTCTTTTGCTTCAACTGCAACTCAGAGAGGAGGGAGTTATCCCAACATCCTCTGCAAAATTGTGCAAGAACATGCACGTCAACTTCATCAGAGGAAGCACCGCCTCTTTTGATGGCTAAACTCAAAGCTAGTTGAAGTCGCTGTAGGTATTTAGATGGTTTCTCACCAACCTCCTGTAGTGTGTTGAGGAATTTGGCATACAATTCACCACCATCCTGAACAATTCCATAAGCGCAATCAAGCAAGTGAAGGTAATCAGCAGGTAGGCTATTAACCTTTAGATAACTGACCACAAGTTTCTACCACAGCTCCTGAACTATACTCTACAATTAAACTCGGATTAAGGTCAGAAGTTTCCTCTTCTACTGATATGACTCTGTTAATAGAACCATACTGTTTCAAGTAATCTAAGATCTCCTCGTCACATCTAGTGTAGCCCAGTAGATTAACAGCAGTGTAGTTTCCTCAATTGATTTAACAATTAATGTTGTATGTGTAAGAGGGAAAGGAGTTATTTTAGATTATTTAGTTAATAATAGTTCCTGAGTCTTATTTTGAAATGATCTAACTTCCTTAGTTACTGAAATCCTGAAATCCTATTGGAAGGGAAGTAGAAACCACGCCAGCCCTTTCCTTTTTGGGCAGGCGTGGATCAGTTAGAGTGGACATTTTGACTGAGACAGGACACACAACAGCCGAGAGCTGAGATCCAAAACGGAGCGGAGCTAGAATTTCGGTTCCTCGTCTCCCTGGAACAACTATGGGAGATAGTGGGGTCATTCGTAACGGAGCACGACGGACTGACATAGTCGTCTGCTCGTTAGTGGCTGGGTTTTTTTTCCCAACCCCTTGACTATTTCCTGGACGGAAATATTCTGCGGGTTCTTCTGACTATGAACTCGAATTCCTGATTTCCTCCATGGAGTGGAGGTGGCGAGCCTAACCCAGGATTCATATGATCTGACAATCAATGGAGAGCTTTGTTCATTCCTATTGAGAAGCCAGCGGAACAATTGTCGGCGGTAGGACTGAATAAGACTCTTAGACAATGATCAAATCGCACCGACCAGGTGAGCAATTGAGAAGAAGAACACTGGATTCATGTTGCTATCTTTCGGACTGGAGTATAAGTAACTGTGATATTGGATAATATTCTGATTCAAAACACATTGGATACAAGGAAATTTATTGACACAATACGTGGAATTGTGCATTCTGGTCTTTTGTGCGTTTTCATGTTTCACCTTGGAACACTGCTGCTTGTTTTGACGAACTGTTGCCTTGCAACCCCGGGGTAAAGCATTATTGTGTTATTAGTGTAGCTATATATTTTGTAAGTTTTCTTTCTTTATTATTGCTGATTATTATTGTGTTGCTCAGCCAGTTATTCATTTTTCTTGCATCTCTAGACGTTTCATTGGGAATTACATGTTTCTTGGTTCTCCTAGTACAAATCTCAAACTGGTCCAGTAGCCTATGTGTGGTTTCTAATGAAGAAAAAAAGGGGCTACGCGTTTGGGTGTTACACATGCCTAGGACACCTCACCTAGGAGGTATCCTAGTAAGATGCCTAAACCACCTCAACTGGCTCAGTTCGATGTGGAGGTGTAGCAACTTTACTCTGAGCCCCCTTCAAATGACTGCACTCTTCACCCTATCTCTAAAGCAGGGGCCAGGCACACTTCAGAGAAAGCTCATTTCCACCACTTGTATTTGCAGTTTTGTGCTTTCAGTCATTACCCAAAGCTTGTGACCATAGGTGAGGGTGGGGATGTAGGGATAAGTTCAGTCAGATTGGTTGGGGACTGCTGGTGGACAGCCATTTTTAGTATTCAGACTCTTTGAAAAAGCTTGAAATTTAACTCAGGTGCCTCCCATTTCTCTTTAGTATTGCTAAGATGTTTCTGTACTTTGATTGGAGTCCAACTGTGTTAAATTAAATTGATTTGCAGAGAAGAATGGCAGAAAATCTCCCAATCCAGGATTGCAAAGCTTGTTGCATTATACCCAAAAAGACTGAATGCTGTAATTGCTGCTAGAGGTGCTTCAAAAATATTTAATAAAAGGTCTGAATACTTATGTGAATGTGATATTTCATTTTTCTGTTAATGAAATTCTGCTTTCAGTTTGTCATTGTAGGGTACTGAACGTAAATTTATGAGGGGAAAAAAAATTGTTACATCAAACTGTAACATAACAAAGCCATTTTTCAAGTGATATCATAGTTTGGGTGACCTTATGAGGTCACCCAAACTGCTTTCTGAGATTATTGTCCAAAATGCTGCCAAGGTTTCTGACTTGCTCATTGTGTTTTAGAGACAGGGGTGACAAATATGAACAACCTGTCAGTATGACTTTTTGAACCAACAAATATTCCCATCTTGTCTCTGTTCAATTCAATTCAATTTTATTTATATAGCGCCAAATCACAACAAACAGTCGCCTCAAGGCACTTTGTATTGTGGGTAAAGACCCTACAATAACACAGAGAAAACCCAACAGTCAAAACGACCCCCTATGAGCAAGCACTTGGCGACGGTGGGAAGGAAAAACTCCCTTTTAACAGGAAGAAACCTCCAGCAGAACCAGGCTCAGGGAGGGGCAGTCATCTGCTGCGACCGGTTGGGGCTGAGTGGAGAGAGACAGGACAAAAGACATGCTGTGGAAGAGAGCCAGAGATTAATAATAATGATTAAATACAGAGTGAAGTATAAACAAGTAAATAAAGGTGAATGAGAAGAAACAGTGCATTATGGGACCCCCCTCAGCAGCCTAGGCCTATAGCAGCATAACTAAGGGGTGGTTCAGGGTTGTCTGATCCAGCCCTAACTATAAGCTTGATCATAAAGGAAAGTTTTAAGCCTAATCTTGAAAATAGAGAGGGTGTCTGTCTCCCGAATCCAAGCTGGGAGCTGGTTCCACAGATGAGGGGCCTGAAAGCTGAAGGCTCTGCCTCCCATTCTACTCTTAAGTATCCTAGGAACCACAAGTAAGCCAGCAGTCTGAGAACGAAGTGCTCTATTGGGGTGATACGGTACTATGAGGTCTTTGGGGTCTTTGAGATAAGTTCTTTGTTCAGTTCTAAAAGGTTTCTAGACATCCAGCAGTTAACGTCATCAATGCAGCTTATTAGTTTGTGAACAAGAGTTCATGAGAGGAAAATCAGTACAACTATGTATCATTTGCATAAGAATGATAGGATATATTGTGAATCTTTATGAAAGCACCAAATGGAACCATATAAAGGTTAAATAAATAACCATATAAATTAAAGTGAATTGAATTGAATTAAAACATTCTACTCTTAAGTATCCTAGAAACCACAAGTAAGCCAGCAGTCTGACAGCGAGGCACTCTGTTGGGGTGATAATGAGGTCTTAAGGTAAGATGGAATTTGATTAATCAAGGAATTGTATAAAAGAAAAAGGATTTTAAATTCTATTCTGGATTTAACAGGGAGCCAATAAAAACAGGGGTTGGACAATGAAACTGAAACTCTTGGTTTTAGAGCACAATAATTTATTAGTATGGTGTAGGGCCTCCTTTTGCGGCCAATACAGCGTCAATTCATCTTGAGAATGACATATACAAGTCCTGCACAGTGGTCAGAGGGATTTTAAGCCATTCTTCTTGCAGGATAGTGGCCAGGTCACGACGTGATGCTGGTGGAGGAAAACGTTTCCTGACTCGCTCCTCCAAAACACCCCAAAGTGGCTCAATAATATTTAGATCTGGTGACTGTGCAGGCCATGGGAGATGTTGAACTTCACTTTCATGTTCATCAAACCAATCTTTCACCAGTCTTGCTGTGTGTATTGGTGCATTGTCATCCTGATACACGGCACCGCCTTCAGGATGTAATGTTTGAACCATTGGATGCGCATGGTCCATGGTCATGGTTCGGTAGTTATTAGCAGTGATGTGCCCATCTAGCACAAGTATTGGGCCAAGGGAATGCCATGATATGGCAGCCCAAACCATCACTGATCCACCCCCATGCTTCACTCTGGGCATGCAACAGTCTGGGTGGTACGCTTCTTTGGGGCTTCTCCACACTGTAACTCTCCCGGATGTGGGGAAAACAGTAAAGGTGGACTCATCACAGTACAACACATGTTTCACATTGTCCACAGCCCAAGATTTGCACTCCTTGCACCATTGAAACTGACGTTTGGCATTGGCACGAGTGACCAAAGGTTTGGCTATAGCAGCCCGGCCGTGTATATTGACCCTGTGGAGCTCCCGACGGACAGTTTTGGTGGAAACAGGAGAGTTGAGGTGCACATTTAATTCTGCCGTGATTTGGGCAGCCGTGGTTTTATGTTTTTTGGATACAATCCGGGTTAGCACCCGAACATCCCTTTCAGACAGCTTCCTCTTGCGTCCACAATTAATCCTGTTGGATGTGGTTCGTCCTTCTTGGTGGTATGCTGACATTACCTTGGATACCGTGGCTCTTGATACATCACAAAGACTTGCTGTCTTTGTCACAGATGGGCCAGCAAGACGTGCACCAACAATTTGTCCTCTTTTGAACTCTGGTATGTCACCCATAATGTTGTGTGCATTGCAATATTTTGAGCAAAACTGTGCTCTTACCCTGCTAATTGAACCTTCACCCTCTGCTCTTACTGGTGCAATGTGCAATTAATGAAGATTGGCCACCAGGCTGGTCCAATTTAGCCATGAAACCTCCCACACTAAAATGACAGGTGTTTCAGTTTCATTGTCCAACCCCTGAAGAAGCCAATATGGGACAAATATGCTCTCTCCTTTTAGTCCCTAGCTGCAGCATTCTGGAGGTAGGCAGAGGTCTAAGCTCGCCCACTGCTGTTTTTCTCCTATTGGCAGCTGTTCACCACATCCTGCTTGGTCTCACCAACGCTTTTCATGTCTGTCTTGACTGCTGCTCCCACTGCATACGTCTGCTCTGACCCATGTCTCCTGCAGCGTAGGACTCTCAGTACTCTCACTGCAGTATTCATTCATGTTTGTAAACAAACTAAGGAAAGAAAAATTAGCAATAGGTCTATGATTATTAATTACCAGTGGATCCAAGTAATTTTTCTTGAGTAGTGGTTTACTTACAGCACATACGTAGGGCCATAAGTAGCTGTTAGTTCATGTTAGTTGACATAAGTGTGTCAATAAGTCTCTAAAAGTGACCAGGTCTGCGATTAAGTTGAGGAAGTCACTGAACCTGACAAGCTTTCAGGCCTGATCAAAGACAAGCACAACATCCAAAGTAACAATGGAAGGTCTTTCAACAATTTTACCAGAGTCATTCATGTCAAATGTAATTTTTAGCTGTGTTCCACAAAACAATGGGATAATGTTCTTACACATGAACCTGGAATTCTTTGGTGCTGTCACTGGTTCCAGCAAGTGCCACATACATGGAGCCTAGGTTTGGCCAAATGGGACCATCTAGGGTCACGGTCACTTTCCAGCTGTAACCTAGAAATTGAAAGAAATTTAGTAATTTAGCAAGGCAATATTACAAAGTCTTTCCACTACCTGCATGAAAGAAAAAAAAACAAGAAAAAAGAAAAAGCAAATATCTCCTATGATGACTCACTCACAGTCATTCATAGAGAGTCTATTAGCCAAGTAACTTTTTCTTGTTATAAATGCTCGTCTTAGCAAACATTATTAGGAAACCCTTTACAAATTTCCGTTTGCCATTAACTTCTATTCTTTTACTTTGGCCTCTATTAATAACAAGAAATAAAATAAAATAACGCCTTGGAAACATTTTGTAAAAATATATTCTTTCACTCACACATTAAGCAAATATCTCTTTTTTTTCTTTTTCATCAGGATGTGGCTGTGTGGCAGGCAGGGTTGGACCCAAAGTGAGAACAGAGCTGGATTTAAAGGAGCTTTAATGCTGAGTCTTAAACAAAGCCCCAAAATACAAAATCCCAAGGCAGGTATGAAGCTCGAAACACAAAACCTTGGATCTCAAAAGGGAAACACAACACAAGGATGGACACAGCTTACAGATACCACGGACACCGACGGCAACAAAGAACTGACCAAGACACAGACAATATATACACAGGAGGTAACGAGAGGAGAGTGGAAACATCTGGAGAGAATTACACTAATGACAAAAAGGAAGCAAAACTAGACTAAATTAAACTCTTTTGTCCTCTCTCTCCCAACCGGTCGCGGCAGATGACTGCCCCTTCCTGAGCCTGGCTCTGCGGAAAGTTTCTTCCTGTTAAAAGGGAGTTTTTCCTTCCCACTGTCACCAAGTGCTTGCTCATAGGGGGTTGTTTTGACTGTTGGGTTTTCTCTGTAATTACTGTAGGGTCTTTACGTTACAATATAAAGCAAAGTTCTTTATATTGTAACGTAAAGACCTTGAGGCAACTGTTTGTTGTGATTTGGCACTATATAAATAATACTGAATTGAATTAAACTGAATTAAACACAACACACACAGAACAGGAGAAAATAAAACAGAATGTGTGAAAATGAGGAAACAGAAGCACAGACTTGACACCACACACGGAAGTATGAGGAACACAGAAGGAAAGCAAACACAGACACTCAGACAGACGTAAGGGGACATGAGGCCAGCAAGGAAAATTAAATAGAAAGATCATACATAAAGAAATACAAAGGTGAAGAATGAAACCATAACCAGCCTAAGAAATAAACTGAAGAAGTCTAATACCAAAACTCAAAAGTACAAAACACAAAATGCTGAGTCAAACCCTAGGCTCATGACATTTTTCCATTTTCTGATTTGTTTGTTTTACTTACTTTTTCTTACAACAGTTGCAGGTCAGAAATAGGCAATAAATACTACTTAGTTTTAGGAAAAGATTGAGATTTGGGCTAAAATATGCACCTTTACAACTGGACCTAGAACAAGCACTTTGAGGGGAAATAAAATCTCCAATCTTCCTTTCATCAGCTCCAGTATCAAGCATCATAATTGCTTTAACATAAACACCTCTCTGATAGCCTGGTGGGAGTTTTTGAAAATCCAGATATTTGTCAGAAAAAGAAAGTACTAAATTTTCTCTCATGGCATTACAAGGGTATGAAATATCTAGAGTATGGAGATGAAAAATGGAAACTTTATTTCATTCCAAGAGCTTATATCAAAATATGGAATCAGCAACAGTAAATTTCTGGAATATCAGTAACTGAAGTCCATCATCCAGGAAAGATTTAATCTCAATCAACTAAATTAAGACATGCCTACATGGGAAGCAGAATTGTTAAATCTCCTAAATTGTTATCAAAACTGTAAAAGTTATTATTAAATATTGATGATTCAGTTTCTCTCCCAATTGCAAAATGGGAGTGTGATCTCTCCACCAATCCAGATCAAAACTTCAGGACACAAATTTGTTTAAACACTTTCAAAATGACAAAAAGTCCAAACTTACAACTTATACAATATAAAACTCACCATAGAACACACTATAAAAGACAAAGGATGTTCCAAAGGGGCCTTACACACTCAAACATATGCACCCACTGGGCAGGCAACTCTGCTGAGATCTACATGCATGCGATATGGTCTTGTACACTGGTTCAGAGGTTCTGGCAGAGGATATGTGAAGACCAATCCACATGCTTTAATTGCCGTATCCCAACCTCACCCACGCTGTGCATTTTAGGTGATGTAAGTGAATTAGATGTAGAATCAAATATATCACACATAATTCTTATCCATCGCTAAGAAAACTATCCTCATGAAATCAAAAAATAACTTATGTGTTACACAATATAGAAATTTACTTCGCTATCATATTAGTCTGGAAAGAATGTCTGCCTCCTCAAAAAAACAATTAGATGAATTTGATTCTCTCCCACTGATCAGTTCCATTACATAGTGGGGGTGGTCGGCTGTGGTCTCGTCTTTCCGTGCAGCGCTGAGAACTGTGAGTACTGGCCTCAGATCTGGCATTGTTCTAGGGTGCTATTGCTATAGGACCCAGGCCTGCTCTCCCCTACCCTGCAGTGGGGTGTGGGGAATCGAGGTAGTTACTGAGCCAGTTTGTTATCTGGCACTCTCTCCTTCTGGGGTAGTCGTCTACCTCCCAGTCTTATGTCTCCTGATCCCCCCCCCCCCCCACACACACACTCCTCATACAACACACTCCCTCACACACGTAGGGCCTCAGGGGGGGGACGTGTGGCACATAGGCCTCAGTGAGTAGGCCCGTCAACATGCTTGCTGTACCGCGTAGCCACCCACCCCTCCCCTTTTTAATTATTCTATAGACATTATGGCTAAGACACCACACATAGGGCATTGGGGGGAAGATATGTTACCCAAGAATTGGGCGGTGGGAATACAAATTGTAAAAGTTATTATTAAATATTGATGGGACTAGTGGCCCCACTCACCTCTTCACTGCTGTCTGCCCCTCAATTTGTCTGCACCTTAGACATTGAGGGTTCTGGGGGTAAAGTGCAGATGAGCACTGTTGATCGGCAGTCGGGTGCTCATCATGATTCTGTTCCCTCAATTTTAATGAACCGTAGGTTTCATGCAGTCATACTAATCTTTTTATACCTCATAAACTCACATATTCAAACATATCCACCCAACATTTCACCTTCCAGATGAGCGGGGAGGGGAGCACCCAGGGCTTTCCACACCCCTGTTTCCTGCACCCAGCCCGGGGCAGGGATTGGCTAGGGTGTCGAGGGTTGGGGTGAGTGCATTCTGGGGTGGCTGCTGGCTTGTGGGGGCATTCAATCGCCCACATGTTAGAAGATGGGTTGATGTGGATGACTGTGTCTTGTTGTGAATTTGTCTTTGTGTGTGTGTGTGTGT
>JAMQGT020014597.1:0-28113 GCA_024447675.2 Pterophyllum scalare | reverse complement strand
AATAAAATTGAGGAGCAGGCAGCAGTGAAGAGACAAGTGGGGCCACCTCAGCGGCTTCACCCACTAACGACTGTGTTATACACCTACACACAGACGCGCGCACACACACACACACACACACACACACACACACATATGTGCATGCCGAAGCCCAAGCCACCCCCAGGATTTTATATATATATATATATATATATATATATATATATATATATATATATATATATATATATATATATATATATATATATATATATATATATATATAAATCCCAGATGGTGGTCTAAGCACATGATACTTTGTGGCCATCTTCCTGATGCATTCGTGGATCTTCGCTGTTTCATCTAGGATAGTGGTTCTGTAGTTCTCGGCCACCTTCCGTCCACTTAGCATACAGTCTCAGGGTGCTGGATTTGGGGTGAAACCCTCCATGTCTGCACTGTTGCCTTCTGGTAGTGTAATCCCCCTCAGTTCTGACTACTTTTCATCTCTCAGTTACCATCCGACTATACTTCTCCAGTCCGGATGACATTCTGAAATCACTGCTGGTGTGGATCAGTGAATCAATATCTCATTCACTCCTGGCGTACAGCTTTATGTCATCCATGTAGAGGAGGTGGCTGATGTTTGCTCCATTCCGTAGTTGGTATCTGTAGCCTGTCTTGTCGATGATCTGGCTTCCTACAGAAAAGTAAAGAAATTATAAAACATGTCGGAAGCCAGAGAATACCTCTCTTATCACCACTTGATTCTAACCCCTTATTTCCACCTTCACTTCTTTCTGTGAAAGACCTATATTTAGATGGAACTTTTGCCTCATTCACTCAACTGTCTTTGAAATTTAACATGCTGGGTGCCCATTTTTTTAGATTTCTGCAAGTTAGGGACTTTACTCAGCACTGTCTCTCTGGTTTCCCAATAATCCCCACCTCCACTATGGTTGACAGACTTAGAAATTAATCCAACTCCAAAGGGTACAATATAAAAAATAAACAATATTTTGATTTCCAACTTGACCCCTGGGTTTAACCATCTTTGCGCTACCTGGTCTGATGATCTGAACATAGAGATAGAACACGAAGTGTGGCCAACCATTTTAAAATGCATTTTCATGAAACTAGAAAAAATTAGGTATTCTCTCAAAGGCTCTGAAACCACATTCTCAAAAATCTGGTCACCACTCTTGAATCATGTTATGTCTTTGACACTGGATGTGACCCCATGAGTGGTGCTATCCCCACTCATCCCAGTTGCAGCTGCACATACCCTGTACCTAATGCTCATCAATTACAGTAGCACAGAATATATTAAGCCCTTTAGCTGTTTCCTTTTTAGTGTACCCCCTTTTTTTTCGTTTGTTATTATTTATGAAATTTATGAAGTGTTTATTTATTTACTTTTCTCTTTCTGTTTATGTATTTCTTTCTATTTTTTCTTTTTTTTTCACCTACCTATTTTGGTATGGTAATATTTGTTTTGTTTTTTTGTTTTTGTGTCATTTACTGGTTCATGTTTATTATTCCACTTAATGTTTTATGACATAACTGGAATGTTTGTCTGTTCTGATGTTCACTATTGTGTAAAATCAGAAATAAATCATACTTCGTGGTCGTGGTCAAAACCCTCAGTATCTACGTCCTATAACTCGAACATCATCTAAAAATCGGACTTCCCTCCCACTAAGCATGGCGCTATTTAATGCCCGATCAGTGACGAATAAAGCTTTCGTGCTGAATGACTTTATACTCTCCCAAAAATTGGATTTTTTATTTCTTACTGAAACCTGGCAGCATGACTCTGACTTTTCTTCCCTCATCGAGCTCTGCCCTGATGGCTATTCCTCTCATGGCCGTGGAGGAGGTCTCGCTGCGGTGTTTTGTGACAGCTTCTCTTGTCGCTCAACAAAGGTCGGTCACTTTTCTTCGTTTGAACTACAGCTGACTAAAATTGGAAACAAGGATCCTCTGTACTGTGCTGTGGTGTACCGTCCTCCTGCCCGGAGTAAAACATTTTTAAAGGAAATTAGTGACTTCTTATCATCCACCATAAAGTTGTCCAGACTGGTCATAGTTGGGGATTTTAATATCCACATTGATGATGACTCTGACCTCTTCGCCAGAGGTTTTATCAGCGTCATGGATTCTTTTAATTTTACTCAGCATGTGTCCGGCCCCACACATGCTAAAGGACATACTCTGGACCTTGTTTTTACTTTGGGTTTAAATATTGATTCTATTTATTTGAAAGACATTTTTATTTCTGATCACCATTGTATTCTTTTTAACTTGTCTTGTCATGTCACTCTGCCCCCTGCCCATCGGGTAGTTATTTCTCACATGTTAAACTCCTCTAAATTAGTGGACTCAATGAAAGCATCTTCTTGCTCTCTTGACATACTACCTACCTCTCTGTTCAAAAATGTCTTCCGCCATATCCGTCCCTGTGTGCTTTCAATAATTAATACCTCACTGGTCTCTGGTCAAGTACCCACTTATTTTAGGAACTCCATCATTCACCCACTTTTAAAGAAACCCAAGCTTGACCCTTCTATTTTCAACAGTTATAGACCAATTTCAAAATTATCCTTTCTAGCTAAGATTCTGGAAAAGGTTGTATTTAAGCAGCTGATAGCCTTCATGGACAAACACAATATCCTTGACAAATATCAGTCTGGTTTTATAGCTATTCCACAGAAACAGCTCTTGTTAGAGTTTCCAGTGATATCTTGTTGCATAGCAATGCAGGAGAATGCTCTGTTTTATTGATGTTGGACCTTACTGCCTTCGATACTGTCGACCATCAAATCTTGCTTGATAGGCTGAGACATTGGGTGGGTGTATCTGGGTCTGCTTTAGAGTGGTTCACTTCATATCTATCTGAACGTTGCTTCTGTGTAGCTGCCTCTAGGTACAGGTCCTCTCCAGCTTCCCTTGCTTGTGGTGTGCCTCAGGGTTCTGTCCTGGGGCCCTTATTATTTTTATTGTATTTGCTTCCTTTACAGCATATCCTGAGCACTTTTGAGGACATTTCTTATCACTGCTATGCCGACGACATTCAGCTGTATATTTCCTTTAAGCCTGAACATGTCTCTAAGTTAATATGTATGTATGTTTAGAATCTATCAAAAGTTGGATGCTGATAACTTTCTCCAACTTAATGATGAAAAATCTGAAGTCCTGATTTGTGCCACTGATAGATTTATACCAAGAATAATTTGCTAAAATCTACCATTAGGAACCTCGGTGTAACCTTTGACTCTGCGTTCTCTTTAGATACCCATGTCAAATCTCTGGTTCACTCTTGTTTTTATCATTTACGGAACCTTGCTAAGTTAAATCTCATTGTGTCACATTCTGAACTTGAGATTACTATCCATGCATTCATTTCCTCACGTCTCGATTATTGTAATGCTTTATTTACTTGTCTTAGCAAAAACTCCCTGAAGCATCTCCAGGTGGTTCAGAATGCTGCTGCGAGGCTGCTGACAAAATCTTCCAGGTATTCTCACGCCACACCGTTACTGATCCAGCTACACTGGCTCCCCATTAATGTCAGAGTCCAGTTTAAGATTCTGGTCCTAACATATAGAAGTCTTCATGGTCAAGCCCCAACTTATATCAGTGAACTCTTGCATCCGTACATTCCCATCCAGGTCTCTGAGGTCATGTGATAAAGGCCTACTGGACTTACATCATACAAGGCTGAAAACTAAGGGAGATAGAGCTTTTGCAACAGTGGCTCCCCAACTCTGGAACTCTGTCCCCTTGTGTATAAGATCTGCAGATTCGGTGATGTCTTTTAAAAAACAGCTAAAAACTCATCTTTTTAGGCTTGCGTTTGGTTAGTTTATTTTTTATTTTATATATATATATATATGTATATATATATATATATATATATATATATATATATATATATATATATATATATATATATATATATATATATGTATATATATGTATATATATATATATATATATATATATATATATATATATATATATATATATATATATATATATATATATTATATATATATATATATGATTCCCTTTGTGAAAACTGCCAGACATGAAAAAGAAAAAAAAGAGTTGAAGGTAGCTCTCCTTTTGGAACAGTTTCCCTCATTTTAGGGTTAACAAACCCAGAGTTTTTAGCTGAACGTCTTTCCTGGAACAGAGCACCTGTTTTTTTTTTTTTTGGGATGGTTCTAGCTCAGGAGGAAGAGCAGGTCCTCTATTAACTGGAAGGTTGGTGGTTCAATTCCTGGCTGCTCCAGTGTACATGCCAAAGTATCCCTGGGCATGATACTGAACCCTGTGTTGCTATCAGAGTGCGAATGTTAGATAGAAAGCACATGTAGAAATAAGTGTTTGTGTGAATGCAGACATGCTGTATAAAACACTTTGAGTCCTCAAGTAGAAAAGTGCTATAGAAGAACCAGGCCAATTTAGAAATAAACACAAAAAATGTCTGCTGGACATGCTCTTTCTTTTTTCACTTCCATTAGTGTCATGCAGTTCTTTAGTAAAAGAAGGTTAATGTTTTTCTTTAAAATACATGCATCAAGTACCAGGTGGTCTTTATATCATTAATGGGACTGTTAACAGACAGAAGTCTGTCCTTTGATCCATGTTCGGTTTATGCAGCTGAAGGTTGTGGGGGGCCTGTAGTCTATCCTAACTGTCATAGGGTGAAAGGTGGGGTATCCTCCCGGACAGGTTGGCAGTCTCTCACAGAGCTAACACAGAAAGACAGTGAGTCTAATTTGACTGCAGGTTTGAATGTCAGTGTGAATCATTGCAACCAGCTGTGACCCTGAACTGGATAAGCAGCAGAAGAAGATGGATGAGTGGATGGGGTACACCCTGTACAGGATGCCAGCCTGTCGCAAGGCCAACACAGACAGACAACAACCATTCACACTCACATTGACACCTATGGGCAATTTAGAATGCCCAATTAATCTAACCCCAGTAACTGTATGTCTTTGGACTGTGGGAGGAAACCCATGGGGTGAACATGCAAACTCCACACAGCGAGAGGTCTGGGCCAAGGTGGAATCAAACCCAGAGCTTCTTGATGTCATTCTAGCTGGGAGGCAGCAGTGCTAACCACCACACCACCATGCTAAGAGACAATAATATAAAATAAAACATATTCTTTTTCCCAGTACAGAAATGAACCAATGTCCTTATTAATAATAAAAATATTAAAACAAGATAAAATCAAACCAGAGGCTCAAATGCATACACTCACTGGAAACTTCATTAGGTACACCCTGCTAGTACTGGGTTGGGGCTCCTTTTTGCTTCAGTGCTGCTTGGATATTTTCTGGCACAGATTCAACAAGTTATTGGAAACGTTCCTCAGTCTGTAAGTGTTCCTCAGTAACAGTATGTTTGCTCACAGATGGGTGACTTCAGACCAGAGGTACTGTCTTCTGAACTGTGGATCAGATCCAGATGTAAATACCTGGATATGAAAGCAGAGATCTTCATCCTTTGTCTCATATTCCTCTTTTAATGTCAAACTCAAATGTTTTCAGTCTATAGCAAAAATAAAGGGCTTGGCCTTACTGTTCCAGTACTTTTGGAGCGGGTTCAGTCACATTTCTTCCCCAGTCTGACACTCATGTTGAACTTCAGATGGTCATCTTCAGCATGTCTACATGCCTTAATACAGAAGTTGCTGCCATGTGATTGGCTGATATTTGTGCAGTGGAGCAGTTGAACAGGTGTACCTAAGAAAGTGTCTGGTGAGTTTATATGTGTATGTTTTATCTATGCAAATTTTATTTGCAGAAAGCATTTGTGATAATGTCATCACATTTTGATGGTGTATAAAAAAAGGTTCATAATCATTGTAAATGGTTTATAAATAATATGTGGCAAACTACTTATTTTGAATATTTTAATTATATACTTTGAGCAAGCTTGTCTTCAGTGTCATGGCATGAAATATGACAAATGATGAGCTTTCTATTGTAACCTAATATTGTAGTCTAAATTTTTTTTTTGGAGGTAACATGACATTTTTGGGGTGTTGGTAAAACTCTGTTGGGAAATAAAAAAGAAACCCATTCTCATTTCATTTTCTGTTGTGAAGTGTGAAGCTGGTGCTCCCTACCCAAAATATCATTTCTTCTGTACTGGAAGAACTTATGATCAGATTTCCTGTGGATCCGATTTTGACATATTCTTCCAGCCAAGAAGAAAAAAAATCCATCTAGGTCTCAGCCTGGTGCCAGTTTCTCTGGCCCAAATATTATATTTGGTTTTGTCTGTTTTGTTTTTCTTGGCTTCTCGGCTCAGACCTACTTTGTCTTTGTTTGCATCCTTTGAAAATTTGCTGACCGGACCTCTGCTGACCTGACCTCTCTGTGCAGGAACGCCAGCTGTCAAAAGAGCAGAGTGGATTGTTTGTATTTACACAAACCACTAAAAGCCTTGGATTTTGTGACAACACCATGTGACTTCCACAGTTTTAAATGAGAAATTATTTAACCTGCTTTAATTTGTTTATACCGTGAAAAACACCCAGAATTAATCTGTAAAAGTTCTATTTTGAACCTGAAAGGTGTTTTGTTATTGGACTTTTGCACAAACCACAGTTTGTCCATAACAAACACCATCCAAACATGGATGTCTATAAGTGCACGTGGCACCAGGACACCCTAGGTTGCAGGTCGATGATCAATCTTTGAAATCATATCATTAGATCTGTGGCTGTATGCTCTGGACACTCGGGTAAAGAGAGGAGCTGAGCTGTCAACTGATCACCACCTGGTGGTGAGTTGGCTCAGGTGGCGGGGAAGGATGCTGGACATTGAGTCCGAATGGACCATGTTCCACACCTCCATTGTTGAGGCTGCTGCTCAGAGCTGTGGTTGGAAGGTGGTAGTTCCTGAAACAGATGGTGGTCACTGGAGATGAAGGGAGCCATCAAGCTGAAAAAGAAGTCCTATAGGGCTTGGTTAGCCTGTAGGACTTTGGAGGCAGCTGATGGGTACTGGCAGGCTAAGCGGAATGTGATGGTGGCTGAAGCAAAAACTCAGGTACGGGAGGAGTTTGGTGAGGCCATGAAAAAAAATTACAGAAGGCCTCGAAGTGATTCTGGTAAACCTTCAACCAGCTCACGGTCCATAGTGCGGGTGGGGCGCTGCTGACTTCAAACAAGCCTATAGTCAGGCGGTGGAAGGAATACTTCATATTAGAAATGATTTAATCCACTTTAATTTGTTTATACCGTGAAAAACACCCAGATTTAATCCGTAAAAGTTCTATTTTGAACCCGAAAGGTGTATCTTCTGCAGTGGAAGCAGAGTCTGGGGATGAGGGGGACAACTTGCCCATCACTGGAGGAGGGGTCACTGAGGTGGTTAAACAACTCCTTGGTGGCAGGGCCTCTGGGGTGGATGAGATTTGACCTGAGTTCCTGAAGGCTCGGGATGTTGTAGGGCTGTCATGGTTGACACGCATCTGCAACATCGCATGGAGATCTGGGGTGGTGCCACCTGGAGTGGCAGACTGGGGTGGTGGTCCCCATCTTTAATAAGGGGGACTGGAGGGTGTACTCCAGCTATCAGGGGATCACACTCCTCAGCCTGCCCAGTAAGCTCTATGCCAGGGTGCTGGAAAGGAGGGTCCGTCTGTTAGTCGAAACTCGGATTCAAAAGGAACAATGCAGTTTATGCCCTGGTCGTGCAACGTTGGACCAGCACTTCATCCTCTCAAGGATATTCAAGCGTGTGCGAGTTTGCCCAGTGGTTTGTGAACCAGTGTTTTGTCAACTTGGAGAAGGCATTCGACTGCATCCCTCATGATATCCCGTGGGGGGTGCTGTGGAAGTATGGAGTGTCCAGCCCTCTGTTGAGGGCCATTTAGTCCCTGTACAACTGCAGTGAGAGCTTGGTCTGTATAGCTGGCAATAAGTTGGACTCATTTCCTGTGGGTATTTCTAGGCATAGCCAAGTGGCAGAAGGCTTCCATCTTGGTGGCTTAGGAATCTCATCTCTGCTTTTTGTGGATGATGTGGTTGGCTTCATCAGGTGGTTGCCTCCAGCTTGCAGTGGAATGGTTTGCAGCTGGCATTAGAATTAGCACCTCTAAGCCTGATGGTCCTCAGCCGAAAAAGGGTGCAGAGCCCAGCTCAGGCTCAGGGATGACTTGCTGCCCCAGGGGGAGGAGTATCTTGGTGTCTTGTTCATGAGTGACGGGAGAAGGGAACGGGAGATTGACAGACGGATTGGGGCTGCGTCTGCAGTGATGCAGATGCTGCACCAGTCTGTTGTGGTAAAGAAGGAGCTGAGCGTGAAAGCGACACTGTTATGTCCCTATGGTCATGAGCTTTGGGTATTGACCAAAAGAACAAGATCACAAATACAAGCGACAGAAATGAGCTTCCTCCGAAGGGAAGCTGACCTCTCCCTTAGAGATAGGGTGGGCAGACCCAGGACACGCTGGAGAGATTATATCTCTTGGCTGGCCTGGGAACACTTTGGGGTCCCCCCTGGACGAGTTGGAGGAAGTGACTGGGGAGAGGGAGCTCTGGGCTTCTTTGCTTAGGCTGCTGTCCCCACAACCCGGCCCTGGATAAGTGGGGAAAAAATGGATGGATGGATGGATGGATGGTCTTTGAGTTTTGGAGCTGTCACTGAGTGAAGTGAAGGATGATTGATCTGCTGGTAAAATAACAAAACAATAAATCAACAACAATAACACATAACAGATTTTATGACTATGGAGTTAAAGCTGTAATTATTAGTAATTTCTTCCTCTTTTGCCCATTGTGGCATTAAAAGCTTTCCCACAGTTCTTGTGTTTTTAGTGACCAATTGATAAGTCACTTAAAAATGATTTGAAAACAGAAGTTTTTATCCCATCTTTCAGAATATAATACTTTTACATAAAGTAAACAAATGCATTCACCTTAAAAGTTCAGACTGAACCAAAGGTTTTGCTGAAGTGGTCCAGTTCTGATAACTAATCATTCCATTAAATTAACTAAACAGTGACTGGATCGATGAGATAGGTGGTGACCAGATACTAAACCTCAGCAATGTAACAGACATGCAATCTCAGAATCACTCCATTTTCCTTTTCAGTGTAGCTTTTACACAAACAACATTAATTAAATATAAAAGTATCCCTGATAATTACATTTCCAGAATTCAAAAGCTGAAAGGAAAAGTTGCATGTTTGGGATGTTACTGCAGAGTATGTAAGCGGTGACATGAAAATACAGACACTTCTTATAGCTCTGCATCATAAAAAGCAGAATTCTGAATTCCCTGCTGACACTAGAGGGCAGAATAGGTTCATCTTTGAATTTCAGGACAGCCCAAGAATTATCCTTCTGTTCTACTTCTTCAATGTCACATTTTCAATTATGGATGATCTTTGTTGCCTCCCATGGCAGCATTCATGTCATGGAACATGTAATTCCAGAGGAATTCCTAAAGCAATCCAGTAAATAAAGCTGATGCAATGAGGCTCATGGAGTCCTGAGGAAGCAGCATTGGCTGCCTCCTTCAGACTGCCTGTAAACTCATGTGTAGCTTGTTTGAAAATTTCTTTATTGACAGAAATATGAAGATGATTCAGAAATGCATTTATCCATGCACAGACTATCTTGACATGCACTGCCTGACTATTGGTGTTATTTAAAATAAAATGTTTGAAAAAGCGCTGGTAAATTAATTTTTTCTAAATGCTATAGAGATTTTAAATGCAATATTAATATCCCAACAACCATTCACATCAGGCACGTTGCAGTTCTGGTCAGGTTGTCTTCCTTTTTTCTTTCTAATATAAAAAAAATCCCAGCTCACCCCTATGGGTGGTCTTTTTGCCCTCCAAGCTCGGGTCCTCTGCCAGAGGTCCTGCGCAGTATCTTAGCTGTTCCCAGTATTGCGCTCTTCTGGACAGAGATCTCAGATGTCATTTCTGGAATCTGCTGGAGCCACTCCCCCAATTTCCCCAAGTGTTCTGATTATCACGGGAACCATTGTTACTTTCACCTTCTACATCTTTTCCAGCTCCTCTCTGAGCCCTTGGGATTTATCGAGCTTCTCGTTGTTCCTTCTTCTTGATGTTGCCGTCACTTGGTATTGCAACATCTACTACGACCTTCTTCCTTTGTTTGTCCACCACTACGATGTCCAGTTGGTTAGCCATCTCAAGTTTGTCTGTCTGTATCTGGAAGTCTCACAGGATCTTAGCTCTGTTGTTCTCAACCACCCTTGGGGGCGTGTCCCATTTTGACCTCGGGACTTCCAGGTCATACTCTGCACAGATGTTCCTGTATACTATACCAGTCACTTGTTATGGCGTTCCATGTATGCCCTGCCTGCTAGCATCTTGCACCCTGCTGTTATGTGCTGGATTGTCTTGTGGACATCTCTGCACAGCCTGCACCTGGGGTCTTGCCTGGTGTGGTAGACCCCAGCCTCTATAGATCTTGTGCTCAGAGCTTGTTCCTGTGTATGATTAGTGCCTCTGTGCTGTCTATCAGTCCAGCTTTGTCCAGTCATTGGTAGGATTTTCTATGTCAGCCACTTCTTCTATCTGCCGTGGTACATGCTGTGCAGAGGCCTGTCCTTCCATGATGTTTCCTGTTCTTCCTCCTCTTCTTTCTCAGGTTTCTGCTGCCTGAGGTACTCACTAAGCACATGATCCTTTGTGGCCATCTTCCTGATGTATTCAAAGATCTTCATTGTTTTGCTCACTAGTTCTTGGCCTCCATCCTTCCGCTTAGCGTACAGTCTCAGGGTGCTGGATTTGGGGTGAAACCCTCCATGCATGGTAAGGAGCTTTCTTGTCTGGACATCAGTGGCTTCTATTTCCTCCTTTGGCCAGCTTATTATCCCAGCAGGGTATCTGACAACTGGCAGGGCGTAGGTGTTGATAGACCAGATCCTGTTCTTCCCATTCAGCTGACTCCTCAGGACTTGCCTTACTCTTTGCAGGTACTGTGGAGGTTGCAGCTTTCCTAGCGGTCTCTTCATGGTTCCCATTTGCCTGTGGGATTCCAAGGTAAATGTAGCTGTCTTCGGTGTCTGCACTGTTGCCTTCTGGTAGTGCAATCCCCTCAGTTCTGACTAGTTTTCCTCTCTTAGTTATCATCCGACTACAATTCTCCAGTCCGAATGACCTTCTGATATCATTGCTGTGGATCCTAGTGGTGTGGATCAGTGAATCAATGTCTCGTTCACTCCTGGCATACAGCTTGCTGCCATCCATTTAGAGGAGGTGGCTGATGTTTGCTCCATTTTGTATTTGGTATCCATAGCCAGTTGATTTGGCTGAGGGGATTCAGGCCTATGCAGAACAGCAGTGGGGACAGAGCATCTCCTTGGTAAATCCCACATATGATGGTGACTTGTGCAATTGGCTTGAAGTTGTTCTCCGCATTCCAATTGAGTTCCTGATGAAGGCTCCTAGGATCCTGTTGATCATGTACAGTTCTAGGATTTCCAGGATCCATGTGTGTGGCATTGAGTCATAGCTTTTCTTGTAATCAATCCAGGTGGTGCACAGGTTGGTCAGTCTAGTCTTACAGTCTCAAGTGACTGCTCTATCTTACCCCCCAACTCATGTATTGAGCCATGTGCTTGCTCTTATTAGCTGCTATGATGTCATGTTGAACATCTGGTTTATTCTCCTTGAGTCTTTGTTTGGCAGTGTCTAAGCTTGGCTTGGAGTGTGGGGATGATGATATCTCCTCCCTGACCCAATGTCCTGGCTCCCCCCGCGATGTACCTCATCAATCTCTAGTTGTGATAGCAGTTGCTTCTTGTGGATGTGGGAACACTGAGCTACAAGTTATTTTGACATCAGTCCAGATGTTGGATATCAAAGAGGTAGGCTTCAGTAGCGGGGGGGGGGATGTCTCTAACCTGGGGACCCTTACTAGATGCATGTCCTGATTTAAACCCTGACCTCTTGTTCCAAAGACAGTAATGTTGCCACTACACTATTCAGCTGCTCTCCACTATGTTGCCATGGTATAGATCATCCAGCTGGTTTCAGTGATGGTCACAGTCCATATACTACATTCACATCTTCTAGTAGACTTCACATAGTCTTGATTATTGGTGATGAAGATTCTGATTTTCCAGCTTAGCAATGATCTTATCTTTCAGGTCAGCTGCTCTGCTCTTTTCTTTGGGCCACATCCTCTTCATGTAACCCCTTTCACTGGGATTACATGTGTAGTAGCATTCCAACAGTTCCTTATTCTTTGTGGTTTGACGTAAAACTGATAAATCAGACAAGATTAGTTGTCAAATTTAGATTAACATTAAAAATGATCTCAATGTGAATTGAATAAATTCAGTTAAATTTTATTTATACAGCACCAAATCACAACAGTCCCCTCAAGGTGCTTTATATTGTAAGGTAAAGACACTACAATTATTACAGAGAAAGCCCAACAGTCAAAATGACCCCCTATGAGCAAGCATTTGGCGACAGTGGGAAGGAAAAACTCCCTTGTAACAGGAAGAAACCTCCGGCAGAACCAGGCTCAGGGAGGGGCAGTCATCTGCTGTGACCGGTTGGGGCTGAGGGGAGAGAGACAGGACAAAAGAACAATGCTTTAATGCTTTATGTAAGTGATGCGGCTTGAAGTATATTTGGATTGGTCTGACAGTCAAATGTAAACTGACAAAATATTTAGTGAAACATATCAAAATGTTTCTATTACCCTTCATTAATATTAGCATCAGACTCAAAATTGCAGCTCAAAGTAGGGACTGAAGGGTTGTTTATGAGCTTTCAGTTGCTGGAATCTCTCACTTTGGCAGGATGTAGTACACAAAAAGTTTGGATAATGCTTTAGTTTATTTCTGGAAGAATGGCACCATTACATAAAGACACAGTGTACCTGCAAAAGTAAGTGATGAGAGTAAACGTCAGGGAGTGAACAAGGAAAAATGTCTAAGCATTTGTACTGGGGGTAGGTTTCTGTGTCTATTCTTTTACTATTTCATACTAAATATTATATATATGTTTCATACAGTTTCATTGCTATTTCATAACATTCAAAGTAAGCACAAATCTATGGACACTTGTTTTTGACATGGATTTTTTCTTTCAAACTTTGGACTTAAAAACGTGAAAATTGAAGTTATTTTCTTAATTTCAAGCTATTTTTCCGGAAGTTTGAGTTATTAGGTCGAATATTTGAGACAATAACCTGAAATTGTGACTTTTGATGGAATAAAACAGCGTGGAAACAAGCTTCAATACATAAGGTAACCTTTTTAAATGAAAAAAAATCAGCTCCCAAACTTTACAAACTTAATTTCAAATAATTTTACAACTCAGGTTACACAAAACTAGCTCCAGTATCAGAGAAAAGCTGTGTGGCAGACAGAGTAGGACCCAAACGCTGGACACGGGAGACATAACTGAAACTCAAAAATTGCAGCTTTAATGATGAAGTGTCTTACAAAACACAAAAACAAGGCAGCACTGACATGCAGCATCCTGGAAACGAAGAGAAAACTCAGAATGAGGGAGCACACGGCATGAGGGGAAAACAAGACACAGGTGAGGAGAATCTAACTAACGAGACAAGGGAAGCAAAACTAAACACGATGCACATGAGACATGCGACCAGCAGAATGAAATAGAAAGTAACAAAACTCTGAGACAAAAACTTGACAAGCCACAAGGAACATAGGAGAAGGTTCACAACTCAAACTAAGAATTATGCAAAGTGTAGCCAGTAACTCAAACTAAGTAGGCCTCATAAACTCAATGCTAGACACAGAAACAAAGATATCAAGAACAAAGGGCTGAACACAAATGCATCGCCACAATAATGAGAACACCAAAGACTAATGAAGACAATGAAGCTCTAACTAATGACTTATATCACATCCAGCATTTAGCTAGTCATTGTAATCAGTACCTTTTCCATAAAATAAGACTTTAAGCTCTCACATTGTTCTTCCCTGACTTCACATGTTGGGCCTGAATGTCTGAGGACCCTGCAGATACTTTTAGTGCTCTGTGCTGTGAGCTCTAATCTGTTTTATGACTGCTTATGAGCCCTGGCTGTAATTCATGTAAATGTGAACAAACTCTCCACATCTCTGCTCTGTCAGGAGACCAAAATCATCTCTCTGGCTTCATAATTATGTCCTCGTGAATGTTGTATCAGGGCCACAAGTTCATTTTCATGTCAGTTCCTTTTCATAGAAGGAAGTGTTACTAGATGATATGGCTGTGACTCACTTTCTTTGTAAAACAGTTTAACCCTTCATGGCATTTACAGAACAAAATTCAATTTCACTTTGAGCCTGATGCTCAATAAATTCAGCACGGAGTCTTCTGTGGACTTCCCATCGGGCTGGTCCAGCTAATCGCCCTGCTGAAACAGGACAAAGGCTCCTTTCATGGTTTCTATTAACATAAAGTTTTTCAGACTCTGCAGGCTGGGACCCAAAATGAGTTGCAGTCTCATTTCCATGAGACAGCTAAATGACAAGGACTGAAATATGGTTTAATGAGCTCGAGTCCTGAGGCGACAGAGTACATTTTTTATTTGAGGCCTGGACTACGAGACATTAAAAATATATAGATAGAAGGTCATTTAACCTTCAAAAACAGAGGGATGAAAACTGAAAAATGCAAAGAAGAAGCAGGAACATGTATCAGAAAATAAAAACTAGATAATCAACACTAAAGATTTTACACTGCTGCCCCCCAGAGGTGTCAATGTACACTACACCTCATATACAAAATGCTGACATATTCAGCTTGTCTCATTTGACGTGAGCTGAAAGCTGCAATAAAGAAAAGCCTTGGAAGTGCTAATCAAAAATCACATGATCTCCAGGGAGCATGAATTTTGTCATTTTTATTTCCGGGATCACCAAACACATTAGGATTCATCCTTGAATAGCATCATTATCAGTATTACCTCTGATGGCAGCAAGGCCGCAGGCACTTTTGGATGGGTGTTCTGGAACGCCATTTCATTATATGTTTGACATATAATGACAATAAATTGATTCTGATTCTAAAATGTGAATAAAAACTACCATTACCAATACCAGGAAACAGTCTCTGTGGTCCAGTTTGAGCCCTGTAAACCCAGCTAACCAGCTGCTGATGTGCCTCTCTGAAGGAACATAAATGAAGCAGCTGAAGGACAAACGAGAACCTCTGTGATCCACCACTGAAGCTCTGTGGAGGGCAGAAAAAGTAATGCTGCAGGGCTGAGCTGTGCGGTCAAAGGTTGAATAATGAGAAAGGGGAATATTTAGCTTTTTTTTTTTTTTTTTTAAAGCCTGTCATGTCCGGCAGATCTTGCAAACAGAACAGTGATCTGAATGCATTGTTATGCCAAACATATTTACTATTTCAAGATGAGCTTTATAGGTTCTCTATAGGCTCCTCTTGTTAGTGTGTCTCCTTCATTTTATTTGTGTTATTTTTAACATATTGTGTGACACTGAGTTCAATTTAACATCTAAGAATTGTGCCAGATCTGACAGGCTTAGGAAAGGAAAAGAAAAGAAAAGAAAAGGGGAGAAAGAAAGAGGGGAAAAGAGAGAAGAAAAAAAAAATAGCACCAGTGAGTAAACAAAATAACTCATCACTTTATAAAACATAAAAGATGCTGTCGAAATTTGCAAAATTAAAATTGTGTGGGCAAAACAAAAAATAAAGAAAATAAGCAGAATACACAAACCAACCATTTTGTGTTGTGATTACAAGAGCGTTTTCTGTCATGAAATGTACTTACCAATGAGGGCAGAATGACACAGCTCTGCCCATCAGAAGCTAGAGGCGGGCACGAAAGCCCCAGGAAGCCCAGGCCACCAGCAGCCCACTACGACCTATGAACACCTGCCGCCACTCATTCCAAAGACAACCGCACCCCTACCCCAGCAGACGGGAGAGGGAGGCCTTAGACGGAGCCCCCTCCAGCCGAGGAGCAAGGGCCCCAGGGAACCCGAGGCGACGAGAAGCCAGCCCCCCCTCCGGCAGCCAGCCCCCCATACAGGCCGACGGCAGGGCTCCAGAGCACCGGGCACCAGAGGACCACCCGACCCCCACAGAGTCCCACCCCACGCCAAAGAAGTCAATGCAGCCCCGTGCCACAACCCCCAGGGGAGCAGGTCAACTCCCACGTCAGAACATCCAGCCCCACCCAGGAACCCCAAGGCACCCACACCCCAGCGAGGAGCGGCCAGGAGGCAAGACACAATGCTCAGACCCAGGTCCAGCCAAACAAGCACTCACACACGCCCGCAAGCACACCCACATACACATTTATGCACAAATACATATACATACACATACACACTCACCCACACAAATATAAACATAGATACAACATATGCACTCATTCACTCACCCACCCATGCTCACGAAGACTATGACAAATACACAAAGACACACATTCATCCATAGCTACCCACCTCTGAACATGGGGGGAATGGTAACCCTCCTAGGGCCAGCAGTGACCCCAATACGCCGCCAGTCTGGTCCCTGAGGAACCACCCGAACCCCACCCCGGGCGAGGTGTAAGAAATCGGGGTGTGAGATGACCCGTCCACCCCTCCCCAACCTGTAAGTGTATGTGTTTATGTTTGTGAATGAATGAGGTGTATAGGGTGCAGTTAAAATTGAGGGGGACAGTTGTGCCCAAGCACCAACTGCCTGTAGTCAGTGCTCACCCACACTGCTCCCCCCCAAAAACCTCAATGTCTAAAGTGCAAATAAAATTTGGGGACAGACAGTAATGAGGATCTGAGTGGGGTCACCTCAGTAGCCCCATCTCGTCAATCTCTGAGTAACATGGCTGCCCCAAAGGTCCTGTGTGTATCGAGATGTGTTATGAATTATAGCGACTAAAGTGCAATTAAAAAGGAGGGGCAAGTGGCCGTGCTGCTCTGCATGTGGCCTCTCCACCCTACATGTATGAGTGATGTGTATTCTGCGTTTTGTGTGTGTGTGTGTGTGTGTGTGTGTGTGTGTGGGGTGGGTCTGGGTGCGGGGGGGGGGTATGACCAGGAGGACAAGAGGCAACCTGGATGAAGAGAGCCAGCTCTACACTGGCTCAATAGGCACCCCGACCTCCCACACCCCAGCACAGGGCAGAGGGAGGTGAGCCCAGGGCCGTGTTGCTGCAGCACCTGAGACTGGCGACACCGCCCCCACTGCAGAGGGCAGCCTGCTCACACTAGACGTCCATTCACTCGACAATAGACACAAACAAACGACAAGACAAACTGGCCTGAGTTTGAAATACGGTGCCCTGTCCCCCCAACCACCCCACCGCGGCCCGACCCCTGGTTTTATGAGAGATTCTGTTCTGTCAGATCTGATCCTGAGTTATGACCAGTAAACATCATGACTATGAATGCTTTCAGTGATAGATTTAGAAGCATTTTTTTCTTACTGGTGGTAGAAATTAGCATCATCAACAAAGTACTCTGGCCAAGGTAGTGTTGTAATACTTGAGATGGGTCTTGCTCTCGAGACCGCTTTTTGATGGTCTCGGTCTTGTCATGGACTCGGACATTGCGGACTCTGGATTTTATTTCAAGACCAGGCAAGACCACAGCTGTGGAAATATCTTGCTTTTATTGGATGCAAAATGTACTGATTCAGATCCAACAAAGATTGCACTCCTCTGCCCTCTCCAGGAGCGCAGCCCCACAGACTCTGCCCGGTTAGGTCGCTGCTATTATCGCTGCTTGCGCCCGTATCGTGTGTGCGCTGATTTCGTGGGCTGCAGAAATGGAAATTTCAGGCTTCCTATCAACAAAAAAAAATCCCAACATGAAAAGTAAATACCAACCTTCATGTATTTTGATACACAAACTGAAAATTTTATGCAAACTCAAGTAACTCAATTTGATTATTAAAAATCCTCGACACAAATTTGTTGCTTCGATGTTTCCTTTTAACTCTGCAGGGCAGGTGTCTCCGTGTAAGCGGAGCATTTCATTCACATTAGTTCTCCGTTGCTGCGACTTCCATCATTTGGAAAAAACGACCCTTTAACACGAGTGGATCATGGCTGACAAGTTTTTCCACACCCCACTGCTCTGTGCTGTGAGTGTGCCTGTGTGAATGTGTGCAGCAGTGTGTTGTGCAGAGAAGGTAGCTGTTATTATTTTTTTCCTTCAGCTGTAGCCACCAGAACTACAGTTTGCTAGCGGGGGCTGCCATTAGCACTAACGATAGTTCGGCCCCCCCTCTCCACCCCCCTTCAGCACAAAATGTTTTTTTATGCTTTAATCGCTGATTAGTACTAAAAATAGACCTGCAGTAGAAACATAATTTGGAGGATGCTTGTGAATAAAAAGCATTACAGCATTAAGCTCATGCATCCCCCAGTTTTTCAACACAAACACAGCAGCAGCTGTTTTACGTGCAGTCTGTCTGCACACGTGCAGCAAGCGCAAAGAGGCGGAGCCGTTACTGAGACAGTGAGCTCAGGTGGAGCGAAAGGAGCTCTTGTTCCTGTAACCACCTTAAAACCTTTACTGGGAAACAGCTGGAGGTCCTTCATCAACCCCCTGATCAGCAACATGAAGAACAGAGATCTTTGTAGCTGCTTCATCCACCCTGTTTGTTTCACACAGAGAAAAATCTGCAGTATGGAAGTTAAAATATGCAGATGAATTGTTAAAATGAAAAATTATTTCTTATGCAATTATTTGATGGAGTAATTGATAGAATACTTGATTACTAAACTAATTGATGGTTGCAGCTCTACTTGTATTCAGAAAGCCATAGTCAAACATTAGTTTTTAGCACCAGTGGAGCTATGAAAGGCCTTCAAGAATAAAAAACCACAGTTCCCAGCAAGATGATGTCACTTCCTGTTGTTGCATTAAAAACATGATAGTTTATGCCTCCAACATGGTGGCTGATATTCTATAAATAGGAAATGCTTTTAGCAGCTGATCAATTAAACATCTGGATTATGTTTTTGTTGTGCTTTTTATGTGATTTCTGCAAACCCATTAGTACATTGAGCTAGTGTTGGGCAGATCGATCCAAATATTGATAATATCGATACCAATGTTGGTACTGGTATTGATCAATACCAGTGTAATGAGATCAATACTTTAGCTTCAGTTTCTCTCCTGTATGCAGTGCTGCGGTTTCATCAAAGATGTGACCTGACTGTCTAAGTGCTGCTCCTGTCACAGCACAGAGCAGGCACACTTTGCTCCGCCCATCCCCACAGTGTTTTGTTACACCGTCATGTGACACATAACAGATTTTACTTGGGGAAAAGGAATTTGCTATAAAACATTTAAAGCAAATTTCTTTTTTTTGTACAGCTTGTCTTATTTAAGAAAAAATCCAGAAAATTAGTGAATGAAGAGATGTTTTTTATTAAATTTTTGTATTATACTTTCTGAACAATCTACCTGGGAAAAAAGTTTGCATTTGTTCTTGAGTGATGATTTTGTACACTTCATTTACGAAAAAAAAATTCAGACATCAATGTAAAATTGTTTTGTTAATGTTCTATTGCTTCAGAACAATAACTTTTATTTTGATAAAGTATTTTCTACTTATCTATAAACTTTGCCCAATTCTATTCTGGGTTTTATCTAATTAATGATCCAAAGAAAAAATCTCAAACCAGTTAAACTTCATGAAAACTCTTGGCGCAGTGGGTAGGTGCTCACCTCGCAACCGGCTGGTTGTAGGCTCAAGTCCCTGTCTGAGCATGTGCTGTCATTGTGTCCCTGGGCAAGGCACTTAACCCACATTACAGCCACGCTTCTGTCAGACTGCCCCAGGGCAGCTGTGGCTAAATTAGTAGCTTACCACCACCAAGTATGATTGAGGTGTGAATGAATGGTGCACAGAATTGTAAAGTGCTATATAAGTCTAAGGCATTATTATTAACTTTATGTATTGTTTATGAAAGGCAGAGAACTGTGATGAACTCTGAATAATTGTTTTACATTCTGTGATAAATGATGGAAGTCCCCCAAAGATGGTTATATTTATTTGAGCTGTTTAATATCTAGGTGATTTTATGGGAATGTGGATCTTTCAGATCAGTTTGAGAAGTGATTTTGATCATGTTTCACATTTTATTGTGTCATGTAGCGTGGGGCACTGGTCTTGGTCTCGACTTCGGTCTTGGACCCTAAAAGTCTTGGTCTTGTCTTGGTCTCGGGTTAGGTGGTCTTGACTACAACACCGGGCCAAGGGTAGGTAAATATATATGTCTGTAGTATATAATCATTTAAAAAGTTGCATTATGTTTTGGAAATATGAGGGATGCTCTGGTTAGAACCCTAACTGAAGACTTACCTGCAGTTTCTTTGGTTCACATCAGTGTTCTATGGTCATGGTTTCTACGTAGATGTATACGCCACAGGAAGTGAACACGCTGCCACTCGTCATTATGAGAAGAATTTAGCAGAAACAGAGGCAGTCAATAATATTTTGACCTGTTGCCTGTGTTTGGATGCTGAACAGCGTTTACTGCATCTGTTACTTTTAGGCTGGACTCTTGTACCTCCTTCATCTGATCCAGCGCTCAGCAGTGAGTGCTGACAGGGACACATGTTTCATGCTTAAATCATCACAATATGTCTTTACTACTCTGATAAAATAAAGCATTTCACTTCCAAGAAGAAACGTGCTGAATGATCGAAATCATGAAGGTATTCATTACAAGCTGGAGCACATCTGAACAGTACAACATGTGGTTAGTTTAGGTGCATGTTTGGACCATCAGTGACCTGAAGCCTTTTAAAATCTGCTGGTTAATGTTTTCCAGAAATGTGCTCTGGTGCTGCATGACACACAGTAACCGTCACATGTTTGTGAGATCTGTGTGCACACATTAAAGCTGCATCTTTGCTTGTGTACGCTGCAAAGGTCAGAGTTGATTATCTGCCATCCTGATAAACGCACATGTGCACTATGATCTACACAAACACATTTAAATGTGCAGTGAGTCTCAGCCATGTGTGTGTGTGAGTGCTTAATAATGATATACAGCGAGTGCTCTGTCGCTCCGTTGAGACTTATTTAGGCAGTCAACATGTCTCATGAATGTGGAGACTGCCCTCTGCAGGCACGGTGGTGGAGTCGTCCTTCTTTCCCAGAATGATCTCATTTTCTTCTCAAATTGACCGTGATCAATAATACATTACCCACGTATGTTGTTGTTGGCAGACATTAAATAGGGGGGGGGGTGAGGGAGCGCGGACATGAAGGGTTTTAAACCGTTACACACTCCAGGCTTCGGTCCTTCACAGCAGTGTGCTGCTGCAGCACATTTATATTCCATGTCAGTTTGTCCAGAAGTGAAGAAAAACCTCAGAAAAAGAATCAAAGTAGAGAAAAAATGACAGAATCTCCAACATCAAGATGATAGTAAGTCACGCTGCACTGGCTTACATCCCATATTATTATATTATGCTATTATTAATATATTTCACTTGGGCTTCCAGCAGCACAGCCTCTGTGGCTCCTCCCACTCCATGAAACACCAACAAAGTGAGCAGACGAGTGTCCTTGTTTACACCGTGGTGTGCGGGGGGGGGGCAGGACAACCAGGAAGGACACATCCAACTGACAATATTTCCAACTATATCTCTGCTGGTGTGACTATAATGTAAAAAGTGCTACTGGAACTTCAGTTTCCTGCTCTCAAACTGCTTAAAATCAATAACCTCAACACATCTTCCAAACCTCCCCCTCCCTCATACCACACGTGGCACAGCTCGCAGGACCGACAAGCTGACCAGTGTGAGGTCACAGGGCCTCCCCGGGACAAGAGGGACTTTATGCAGACATGTGAAGTCAAAGTCCAGCTGCATCATGGGAGAAACAGGAACCACTTTACATTTTCAGTCATCACACAAAGGATAATAACATCATTCTGTGATTTTGTGATGCCTCGAGATCACTGATGTTGCACGTGTGTGAATGCTGTGTTTGGTCCATCATCATTATGTTTCTGTGCTGAGTCCGTCTGAGTGCAGCTGTCCTCTTTTAAGCAGAAACAGACTTCCAGGATCAGGTTATTGTGTTTGGTCCCTGTGCTTAATGAAGATACTTTTTACTTTTTTATGCAGAATGGCAGCTAAACTGGATGATTCTGCCCCTCACGATTTATTCACAATGTCAGTGCAGGACGTCTCTGTTTATATATTCAAAACTGGAAGTGTAGTGGATGGGCATGTTAACGGCCTTAGAGCCGCAGTAATGTGAGATCTGTTAGGATAAAATGATCCTTTAAGATTATGATTTCCTAAAACTTACTGTCAGAAGAACACATCATTTTCACACAAAGCTCATTAAAAATGAGTTAAATCTTTTATTCTGGTGAAGATCTTTGAGTGAATTAATTTAGACTGATTAATATTTGTCATCCTGCTACCTTGTATTTATTAAACTTCAGAAAGCAATGTGGTAAAAGCATTTTGATTCAATCACACATGAAGGTCAGAGGGATCTGATCCAGCAGCAGAGCTCAGACATTTACCGTCCTGAGGGGAATTTCTTTCATCAGAGTGAGAAAGCCAATAAAATGAGTCAGAGGGCAGCTCTCAAAGCACGACATCATTCCTTGGCCGTAAGTAATCAAGCGCCGGTGGTGAATTTAACTGTTCTTCATCTGATCATTAACTTGATGCACAGCAGATCATAGGAGGATTTTTCCTGCATCCAATCAAAGAAATAAAAAGTGGAGAGAAGATTAAAAGCGTCTGTTTTTGAAACCACACTCTTTCTAGCTGTTGTTTTCCCATATTTTTAAATTCATGAGCCTCAGAGAGCAGATCACATCAAGATGCACAGATTGAACCCCGAAAGAAGCTGCAGAGTGATCAACACCTTCAGTATGAGCAATAATAATAATCCTGTCCATCGATATAATAACACCCACACAGAACACAGTGGAGTATTACTGCATATAAACAACAACTGGAAAGAAAAATGTTCAACAAATCAATGTAACTGTGAGAGGCCTGAAATCTGAATTATTCAGGTGTTTATGATCTAAAGTCTGAATTTCACTTTATGTCCCTTCAGTCGGGCTTATTAAACACATGACACTCTGTACTGTTTGAGATACCAACAGTTCACCACTCCAACCATGAATTTTCCCCACCAAACAGCAATAAAGGTGCTACACATGAAGCATGGCCTCAGTGCTGAGGTGTCCTCGACACACAGCCCTGCACCTTCAGAGAGGCCACGCCTCCACTGTGAGGTGTTACTCTTAATCCCTGTGAGCGCGGCGTGTCACACAGGGGAGTGTTGCTGCAGGGCGCGTTGCAGACTGTGGGGCTGCCTCAGAGCGAGGTTGGGTCAGGGAGCACACCTCAGCTCGGCGTTCTTTACCAGAGAAAAACAGAAGCTGACTTTGATTTGTGTGAGCACCATCATGTCAGTCAGATGAATCCCACAGTTTACCTCTTAAAGGAGCTCAGCACAAGTAGAGAAGGTGTGATTGCTGCCAAAGCTGCGGGGCTAATCCAGCGTTAATTTCCTGCAGGATTAGTACTGAAGCAATGCGTGGCACCTGAGTCTGAGAGGGTGGACACGTGTCTGAAACAGCTGAGACGTGTCAGTGGGCAGTGCCTAGTGTGTCCTCAACTCAGGTCTACGAAGACCAAACCAGGAAATCAGATGGAAAAGGCTCGTGTGTTAAAGCTGGAACACACACAGGCATGTAATTTACCTGGTGCTTATTTATATGTTTATTATAGTACAGTGGTATGCAAAAGTTTGGGCACCTGATAATTTTCCTGATTTTCCTTTATAAATCATTGGTTGTTCGGATCAGCAGTTCTAGTTAAATCTATCATATAGCAGATGAACACAGTGATATCTGAGAAGTGAAATGAAGTTTATAGGATTTACAGAAAGTGTGCAATAATTATTCAAAAAAATTAGGCAGGTGCATAAGTTTGGGCACCCCAACAGAAAAATTACATCAATATTTAGTAGCTCCTCCTTTTGCAGAAATAACAGCTTCTAAACTCTTCCTGTAGCTTCCAATGAGAGTCTGGATTCTGGTTGAAGGTATTTTGGACCATTCTTCTTTCCAAAACATCTCCACTTCAGTCAGGTTTGATGGTTTCCGAGCATGGACAGCCCGCTTTAAATCACACCACAGATTTCCAATAATATTCAGGTCTGGGGACTGAGATGGCCGTTCCAGAACGTTGTACATGTTCCTCTGCATGAACGCCTTAGTAGATGTTGAGCAGTGTTTAGGGTCGTTGTCTTGTTGAAGTATCCAGCCCCGGTGCAACTTCTACTTTGTCACTGATTCTTGAACATTGTTCTCAAGAATCTGCTGATATTGACTGGAATCCATGCGACCCTCCACTCTAACAAGATTCCCAGTACCTGCACTGGCCACACAGCCCCACAGCATGATGGAACCACCACCAAATGTTACTGTGGGTACCAAGTGTTTGTCTTTGAACGCTGTGCTCTTTTTCCTCCATGCATACCGCCCCTTGTTATGTCCAAATAACTCAGTGTTAGTCTCATCAGTCCACAGCACCTTATTCCAGAATGAAGCTGCTTGTCCAAATGTGCTTTAGCAGACCTCAGCGACTCTGTTTGTGGTGTGTGTGCAGAAAAGGCTTCTTCTGCATTACTCTCCCATACAGCCTCTCCTTGTGCAAAGTGCGCTGAATAGTTGAACGATGCACAGAGACACCATCTGCAGCAAGATGATGTTGGAGGTCTTTGGAGCTGCTCTGTGGATTGACTATGACTGTTCTCACCATCCTTCCCCTCTGCCTCTCTGAGAGTTTTCTTGGCCACTTCGGGCCTTAACTAGAACTGAGCCTGTGCTCTTCCAGTTCCTCACCATGTTCCTCACAGTGGAAACTGACAGCTGAAATCTCTGAGAGAGCTTTTTGGATCCTTCCCCTAAACCATGATGTTCAACAATCTTTGTCTTCACACAGCAAATTCGCCAGTATTAAAATATCAGTGTTAGCACATATTAGAGTACAGTGTTGAGACTTTAGTGTTGTATTCACCATAAATAACTCAATACAAGTGTGATACCATAAGATCATGGGTGTTACACGTCAGAGTTGATGGTCTTCAACACCCAAAGTGTAACCTTGAACATCCTGGTACTTGACAGTGTTTGCTTCTGTAAAAATCTCGCTGACGCCATTTTCTTTTACTCGCTAGGATCACGGAGAGGGGAACATGTAAGTAGCTAACTTTTTAATATTATGTCTTCCGTCATTTGTAATAATTGTTGTTGAAATGTCCCGCCACATACAGATGGGGCAAGTCCAGACAGAACACAGCAGATCGTTAAACTAGAGCAGGGACTTTTCTTAGTCTATAAAGAGCACAAACGCAGTTGTTTTGAATCTTCAGTGAAGACTCGAAGATGTTTTTTCTCTGGCTTTACATGTAAAAATGAGGAACACAACTTGATGTAATTGCTCAGCTTCCACCTTGTAACCCAACCCGCTCTGCTTGCAACTAACACGTTAGCTTTTAGCCGGAGGCTTTTGGGTCCTCATCTACTACGTTTCCACCGCTGAGTTGCCAGTGCTGGTGTCTGTTTGAATGAACCGGCGAAACGCTTAAGAACGGGCCTGCATTTCCACCGTGCTTTGTGAACTGATCTTTACGTATGACTGAGGGCTTTCTTCGCCAGGATAAGAAAGTATATTTTAGATTTATTATGAAGTGCTTTAGTTTTGTGCCAGTTGTAGGTCCATATTCATACTTTTATACTGTCCAGTATTTCTTACAAATAACTATGAAAGAGCTCCATCTATATCTTTTGCCTAATTTTGTCTCTCTTCCCATAGATTCCCAGTGATGATCGTTATACCATGATTATCAAAGTACAACATAATAATCGTGAGAAGTATATAAAATTGCAAGATGGCAACTTTGAAGCATTCCTTTGTGAAGGTAAAATATCTGTCCATATTTGCTGTGTGCCATTATATAGCCATTGTATTTATTAATTTTTTCTATGTAGTGAGAGAGACGTTGTCCATCCATGCAGACAGCATAACAGTGGAAGACTCTGACTCTGGCACTGAAGTGGATGACTCTGTGTTTGCAGAACTGTCTGTGGTTGATGTTGCTTTGTCATCAAAGAATATTCTGAATGATGGTATTGTTATCACAAACTAATGCATCTGATAATGTTTGTTTTTTCTTGTTTTAGGACAACTTTCACAAGGTAAATGCTGTGCAACTGAATGCCATTTTGTAGCAGACTTGACTGAACATAATTTACATTTGCATTATGTGGTTTCTTGCTGCAGTCATGTAAGAGCATTGATGAGCACCTTGTGAGCCAGGACAGACAGAGCCGGCCATACCTCCTTGCATCTGGAACCAGCAAGCAGACAGTCAGCACATACTACATTGTGATGGATAAGAAGCTCATCCCCTGCCAAGGGACCACATCCTTGGCAGCCACTGATGAACTCTTTAAACTTCACTTTGTTTGCAGTATAAGTTATGATGATGCTCTAACAAACACCTACACTTTCCTGCAGACAACTGTCTATGGTATTGATGTGGATAGCACAAAAGAAAGTCCAAAAGTGAAGGAGTTAAGAGCAAAGTTCATATCTAGTGTATCTGTGAAACTTGCAGGATATTGAAAGGTGAACCTTTTTCCGTTTAGCACTTTTAGTTTTGCTCAACAGTGGGAAGTCTAATACTGCGAGGTAAAATACGAGCATCTGAGAAATGTGTAGGTGTCACATTTGTAGATCCTTGCACAGTGCAACTAATGCATTAATTCAGCATCTTAAATTTTTTCATGGGCTATACCTAGGCAAAAAATTTGTTCTTATTTGTGTCCAAGATGCATGTTCATCACAGTTCGAAAGTTTCACAGGTTTTTTTTCTGTTTTTGTTCAAAGTTTGTTTATTAGATTTTAAGCAAATTGTAAAGCCACATGACTCTCATTACATTGTACATGCAAAGCAGACTGCACAACTTTCTTTACAGCATAAAGGCATAAACAAAAACAAGATGAGCTGCCGCCACTCACAACAGGGTAACAGAGAAAAATAAGTAAATAAGATAAAATAACCACCACTTCTACAAATGAAGCATGTCAGTATTGCCATTTCCATTGTGTTAGTTATGTATATATGTGTGTAAAGAGGAAAGAGAAACAAAAAGGGAAGCAGAGGGGACCTCTAGGGAAAAATAAATTTAAAATTAAGAAAAAAGGGTAAATAGATAATAATAATGGCAGCTAATCTGGTACAGAGGGAAAGTTAGTCTGTCTAGCCAGCACTTGCAGTGGATGCCAAATAAGTGTAAATTGTTCAGAAGAGCCATGCAGTGTCATCCTAATTTTCTTGAGTTTAAGAAAATAAAGAATTTCCCTAAGCCAGTGTAAAGAAGAGGGGGGATGAACTGTCTTCCATTTGAGTAGTATTGTTCTCCTAGCAATAATGCTCATGAAGGCCAGGGAATTTTCCAGAGATGTAGTTAAGGGGAGCTTTCCAGAAAAGACTCCAAACAAGGCACTTAGGGGGTTCGAAGTCAACCTTCCTCCTAACCACCCTAGATATGACATTAAATATCTCCATCCAAAAGGAATTAAGCCGGGGGCACAGCCAAAACATAAGGATAAGGTTTGCAGGGGACTGTTGACATCTGTCACATGTTGAAGAGACAGAACTACACTGCTCAAAAAAATAAAGGGAAAACTCAGATAACACATCCTAGATCTGAATGAATGAAATATTCTCATTGAATACTTTGTTCTGTACAAAGTTGAATGTGCTGACAACAAAATCACACAAAAATCATCAATGGAAATCAAATTTATTAACCAATGGAGGCCTGGATTTGGAGTCACACACAAAATTAAAGGTTAAAAACACACTACAGGCTGATCCAACTTTGATGTAATGTCCTTAAAACAAGTCAAAATGAGGCTCAGTATTGTGTGTGGCCTCCACGTGCCTGTATGACCTCCCTACAACTCCTGGGCATGCTCCTGATGAGGTGGCGGATGGTCTCCTGAGGGATCTCCTCCCAGACCTGGACTAAGGCATCCACCAACTCCTGGACAGTCTGTTGGTGGATGGAGCGAGACATGATGTCCCAGATGGGCTCAA
>JAMQGT020014596.1:0-44970 GCA_024447675.2 Pterophyllum scalare | reverse complement strand
CAGCTGATCAGAGTCAGTTCAATCAAGTCTGAGTGTGTTCACCCTGAGTTAGTGTGTGAGTGAGTAAGGAAAGAAAGCCATCATCAATGGAGCGCTGATACCAGGATTCACCATGGCAACAGGTAAATAAAGGGCGGAGCCTCCATTTTAATCCGATGGATGGAGGATCGCACGTGTCAGTGTCAGTTTGTTATCAAATATATCATTTCTGTTCTAATGTCTGCTGTCATCATTTACACAACTCTAATCTACATCAGATGAAGCTGAATCCTAGTTTTACATTTGATTTATCAAATCTAATTATTGAGCTGCAGCCTGACGGACAAACTGCAGGAGACAGAAAGTGAAGATAAAACTGTGGAGAAACAGCTCAGACTGAGTTTACTGAGCGACCTGTGTTAGAGCCTGAGACAGCAGCAGACCCCGGGGGGCTGACCTCAGGTCAGTTTATTTAATAAAAACTCTTTCTGCTGCAGTTCATGACACTTCAGTTTATGACCATTTAATTGTTTGAATAATTATTCATAAAAATGGAATCTATTGATTAAATAGCAACCTCACTTTATTCATTTTTTTAACTGAGAATTTCATCATTTCTGCCTTTACTGGATAAAAATGAGAAAAGAGATTTACAGAAAAGCTGCTTTAATATTTCTGGTTTAAACATTTCTAATCTGATCTAAGATCAGCTTCACTGATAGATGACGGCTCTCTGACAGCCACAGCAGAGATGTTTCACTGAGTCACTGTTAAAGGTCAGAGGTCAGTCACAGTTTCATGCTATATTGAATGTCTCAGCTTTATAGGTTTTAAATATTTCAGTGCAGTTTGGGAGGATGATCGTGAGATCGTGTCGGGAAAATGAATCCATTATGAACGGATCCAGACTGGATGAGCTGGGAAATGACTGGAGCCTGAACTGGATCTGGACCTTATCCGGTCTGAATCCCTGATCCTGATCCGCTTGGATCCTCCTGCTGTGCAGGTGGACTCGGACACAGTTTGCTGATCCGTTATTGAGCCGATGATCACCGATTTAGGTGATTTTCAGTGAAAATATGTGGAGATTCATACTCTGAATTTCAGACAGCACAGCTTTCAAAATGCTGATTTCAGTCACTTTAAATCCATTTAGTTCAGTTTGGAAGTCTTCAAATCATTTCAGCCTCATCTTCACTCAAACATTCCCATCATCTCCAGGTTCAGACATTTTTCCATCAGTGAGCTTTTCCAGCACGACCAATGATGGATCATTGATCGCTGATCAGTGTGTTCTGTGTCAGCAGCTTCATCCAGATCAGTGTGATGTAACAGTGATGCTGCAGTAACTACAGTAAATGTTTCAGAGGAGCTGACTGACAGTCTGACAGCTGCAGCTGCAGCTGCCTCATTATAAATCCGTGACATCATCGCTGTCTCCGCCCTCACAGCCTGTTGACGAGTGAACGACTGTAAAAGCTTCATGTTACCACAAAAATAATAAACTAACGTCTAACTGGGATTTCAGAGCTCGTAGAAACATAAACGTCTGCAGATGAATTCGCTCCTCTGACGCTCTGACAGCCACTTTATGAAGGAGGAAATAAATGGGAGGGTCAGACAGGTGGTTCGGGTGCAGCAGGAGGGGCGGAGTCAGAGAGACACTCAGAGTTTGTTGGATAAAACCTGCCAGTGAGCAGGTTAGGGTCACAGAGTCTGATGAAGATGACAATGATGACAGGAAGTATATTTATTTATATACCTGCTGTGTCATAAATCAACATAACAGTTAACTTTTTGCTTTACATGGGTGCAACATTTAGTCAGCTGCAGCCCATTAAATGCAACACTACCCATGCTGGGCTAATATACGAAATCACATCCTATCAGTTAACCTTCTGGGGAAAAAAAATAGCCTTTGCTATTTTTAAATACACATGAATGTTCACTGTTTTCACCTAAATGCAGCATAAACTTACACAAATGCACACAAGTTAAACAGTCGTTTTAGATTTCTGAAGCAAACTTTTATGAGAACTACCTACATAAATTTACAGGACATTGTATGAAAATACTATCAGACTGCATTTGTAAAACGTATCTTTACATTCTGCATAAATTACCATTGACTGTATATAAATCTGGAATTGACTCCAGCCCACAAATGATCCTGACAAGGATAAGCAGTAGAAAATGGAAGGATGTGAATGGTTCTCAGGCTCCAGGACCCCGTGACCCTGAAAAGGATTAAGTAGATGGATGGATGGATGGATGGATGGATGTTGAAGCCTTAATATCAGCATTCTGGCTGAAACCATGTTGGTTTTACTTATCAACAAAAAATATCCACAGAGACCAAAGCGGTTTCTGTATCAGCTGTAGACATGTTTCTTTCTGCTGTAAAGTCGGACATTTCAGCATGGGAGACCATGGGGACTCTGCTGGATGTTAGAGGAACTGCAGCTGTTGGCAGCGTCGCACTGACTTCACTTTTAAGAAGCAGAGGCTACATCAATGTTTAATACAGTCTGTATAAATAGGAGCAAATATTCAAGAAATACTGACCCATTTCTTGACTTGTCCTGGTTCCAAATCAGTGAAATGTGAGACATGAACTCCTGTAGCGTGTCTGTAACTGAGCTCCCACCTGCTTTTGTGGAATTCATGTTTATTAAATCACTAAAACTGGAACCTGTAGTAAACCTGTTGTAAAAACCTGTTTTTTCCCCTTTATGGTGACTCTGGTATCCAAATATTGGAAAACCATCCTGTAGGCGGTGTGCAGTGAAAGAGGGTGAGGGAGGAATGTAAACAGAGTTCAGACTTTAAATGAGCCCCATTATTCTTTAAAACATTCTGTCCTTGTTCCGGTGTTTCTCCGAGCGTGACTCAGCTCCATTTATCTCTGACAGCTCTGGGCAATTTCAAATCGCTGCTGTCCCAGAAGATCACCTTTATCCCGCCATGCATCTCATCCCAAAAGATAATACTGTCCAGTATCGGGCTTCTAATGGCACACTGATGCTTTATTGTGTTCATGGATGGAAATGATGGCTTATGAATGTGTGCTTTCTGCCAGTGACACACAGCACTGTTATCTGTTAAGGCAGACCTATTCTTTTCATTGCCAGCTACATATTTTTATACGTGGACACTACTAAAGTAGCTTTTGCATTATTCATAATTTAAAATAATCCTTCTGTACATTATACTGGGCCTTTATACCGAACCCGAGTTCACCCTCTGTGTGAAACAAGCTGTTTTAGCTCCTCCCCTTTAAGGTAACTTTCTTCTGATTGGCTGCCCCTTATAAGCAAACTATTTGAACAACAAGTGGGAAGGACTTCTGTGTTGACCATGTAAATATATCCCCTCTCTATGACATGATACAGATCCAGAAACAAACAAACAGGTCACCACTGGAGGAGGAGAGATTTGAGAGGAAAAGCAGAATCGGATAAGGAAATTTGCTGTGAGCGTTTAAAAGGGGTCCAGTTCTCCTCAGTATACCTGTGCTAAATGTTCAGAGGCTGGTAGCAGGGTCACTGAATTGTGGTCATGTAACTTCATGATGCTGCGATCTGCTTTGAGACCTGCATTTAAACTGGATCTGCTCTCTGGTAGGAGTGCTTTAAGTTTTTGACTTACTTTTGGTCCAAGCGGAGACAGACTGTGCATAAAGTAGTGTAACCATGAGAAGGAGCGAGGACAGGACCGTCCACCACCTGAGCCACAGCGGGCCCTGATCGTCACTGAGATGATCCGAATAATGTAGACTAAAGCTGAGAGGTCCGCTTCCCTCTCTGACCTATAGCGAGAGCATAAAACAGCATAAAATACTCATGTACAAGCAAAGCCCTTCTACAATATAAATCTTACACTAGATGTTTTATTTTGAGCGTGCAGTTGCTGAGGAGGACAAGTAACTTAAGATTTACCAAAGTATGAGCTCAATTTAATGTTAAGTTAAAGGACCGTCACAGATTTATGATAACTGATTCGAGCAGTGGTTCCCAAAGTGTGGGCCGCGGCCCCCTGTGGGAGGGTACTGCAGGGGGGCCGCGGTAATAACAGAAATTCAGTTTGAAATGACTCACAAGTATGTATAGTTACATATTGATATAAATGCATTTATTTATATAAAAAGTTAATTAAAACTGGTAATGAATAACTTGGTCGATGGTTAGTTTGTGATATTACTTACTTTTGTATTGAAGTTTGTGTCCCAGTGGCAGGTGGGTCACATATTAGCATTAGCACTTTACATATGACGGGGCAGTATTAGCAATTTATAGCCAACAGCCTGTGTTGTTTACATTTTTTGAGTCAAAGGAAATCTCTTGTATTTTGATGAGAGTGAAGACAGGCTTCTAGCCAGGAAAATTTCACAGGCCGGCGCTATCGGACAACCGGGGGGAAGGCGGGCCCATGGGATTTTCTGTTTTTTAAGTGGGCCGCAGCACTCTTGACTTTGGCCTAGAGTATAGGGGGCTGAGACAGGTGCCATCATATGACAGGAAGAAGATGCTAAACACGGATCAAACTTCAGCCAAGAGAACGTCTGAGATGATCCAGTGCGAGGTTAGTCATTATTATGTAGCTGTGCGGTTTGGATGACTGGCTATGAAAAGTCCTGTTACTCAGCTTCATGTCCACACTGGGATGCTTTTCAGAAGCCTTCAGATATTTGGTGTCCAGGACACCATGAGCCCGTGGGCTGTAATTACAGCATGAGTCTTTAAAAACGGAGCTTTTAAAAGCTCTTGCACATGAAGAGTGCTGATAAAAAGCTGGAGAGGATGAGAAGGGTGACTGAATAGTTTTTGGGTGTCTGTTCAAAATTCAAGCAAAGCAACACATTAAAAAGATGAGCGCCTCATCCACACGCTCGCACAGGGAGCAGTTGATTTGTCGGCGTTTAACCGGTTCCAAAGATTTTGATTCATGAAGTGCCTGGTATTGTTTGTGGGCTTTAAACAGACGTTTGAACCTTTAACTAATAAAACTAAACCCGCCATAGGAAGAGCTACAACTGAGCTGATGCAGAAAGCAGTTACCGGCTGTAACGAGCAGTCTGTGCAGTTTGTTTACAGGAAGATGCGCTCTGCACATCCAGAATCTGTCAGGGAGCAATGTAAGCTGAGTCTGGGGGCTGAGAGTCCAGCTAGTCAGTAACTGTAAAAGGACACCTGGCCCATATAATCTGATTCATTTCTAAGGATTTCCTCCATAGACGTTCCACAGACTTCCTACTCGTTCTTCATTCCATTATGAGAAACAGGAGACTGAGAGGAAACAGTGCAACCACAATCTGAATGCTCACTGAAGCAACGCTCACACCAACATGCCATATTAATGAAACGCCGTTCAGCTGCATTTTGAATCAAGGACAAGCCTTTACAAGTAGACTTTGGAAGGCTTGATAAGGGTTTGGAGGCAGGAGCTAATTAGCGAGTGTTTGAGAGGACTGTTTGTGCCGAATCAAGGGTGGGTTATCGGTTGCCCTGGTGAGCACGTCCCCTGGCAATTCGCCACAAATTGAGAGAGCGGAGCAATTCCCCAGGAGTTTGGTTTAATTTCTTCTGTCAGAGCGATTCCACTGAACTCTGCTAAGCCTCAACACCATCAGCAAATTAAGTTACAAAAGAAGCTTAAGGTTTCCAAGTAAGATGAAATGAAAGACCGGCTGTCTTTGACATTACAAACATGTAAATGAGCTGCAAGGAGCTGCAAAAGGCTGAGTATACAGCCAGGATCCAACATAAAGGGCCATGAAAGAGGTTATGGTCACCCTCTGATACAAGAACCCTGCTGCAGGAGATACACCACAGATAAACTGAAACAAAGGGCCAGAATCTTAAAACCTGAATTAATATTTAATTTAATTTAATTAATATTTATATTTAATCCACTGATAAACCTATTGGCTGCAGTGAAGAAACACCAGCAGTGACATTTCCTTGGACAGTGGGGGTCAGAAGGGGCCCAGCATTTGCCTTGGGACCTTTCAGGAGGTTAATCTGGCCGTGCCTGGCAGTCTCTTTGTGATCCAGCATGCTCTCTGGTTTTCCTTCCCTCCACCCTCTTTCTGCTTGCGGATTATCATGTAATCCCTGATATTCATCAACAGGCGAGGTTCAAGGTCATTTTAGTACAGTTCCCCGACTTTCCACTCTGTGGCTGAATTCTGCAGATGCAGTTCAAGTACATGTGAGTGTGTGTGTGTGTGTGTGTGTGTGTGTGTGTGTGTGTGTGTGTGTGTGTGTGTGTGTGTGTGTGACTAAGGAGAGCCAATACCAACAAAACAAAAACAGTGTAAAAGAAAAAAAAAAAGCTGCAGCTTCCCAGAATATTAACCCCTTAAATCTGCTTCCTTTATTTAATGCTAAAAAATGGAAACATGAACAGAATTCCTCGGAGTACAGAGGAATTCCTCAACACAGACCTAAAACACATCGAAAGCATTTTCAATACATGCCATGTTCATTAAGCTGAGAACATCAAAGGTTTCATGGTAGTTAATTACTCGTCTTCCATTCCTAAAGCTGTCACGTAAACCTCCCGTCCTCCTGCTGACTTTCTTGCCTGAAGCAAAGTCTTCAGGATTTGGATTTAAATCAGCTCTGAGTATCACATTTCTAGCCACTGTTTCCTCTGAGAACAATGTAACACGGCTCTAACGTGCAGCTAGAAATTAATGAAAGGCAAAAAAATGCATTGAAAGATTTTCACTTATAAATATTAAAAAAAAAATCAGGCTTTTCTGCATCATTCCTCTCTTACTGTATTTACAACACCAGTGTTTCTTGTTGTCACCATTTATTCAGAGGAGGAAACTGAAGCAGACAACAAAACCTAAAGATGAGCTTTATTGTAAAGGCTGATGACGCACGTTCCGATAAGAAAACAGCAAAGCTACAAAACCACAAACTGGGAAAACAAGTAAGACCTGAGGACAAAGGCAAGAAGACCGGGAACAATAAACGAGCTGACAAAGAGCGAGGAACAGGTGAGACTACACACAGGTGGGATTACATGACAGCAGGCAGAAATAAATAAATTACAAACACAAAGAAGCAGAACAAAACCAACAAATACACAGGCATCACCCACTGGTTCACAAAGTCCGGTTGTGGCATCATAACTGAGGGGATGGTCTGACTGAGGGGACGCTGTATGCTCATATGGTGGTGATGCATCAGTCACAATGCAGCTACGCCCTAAAACATCCCCTAAAAATGAGTGTCACGTTTTATTCAGTAAGACTAAACTGATGACTGAGACCGTCAACACATCAGGAAAGTGTTTAAAATCTGCCTCCTGAGCTTTTGACCGAGATCCTTTATAGACATCACTTTGTTTATTTTGTTTTCCTCATTTTATAATATGTGGACATTTTATTCTATGATGTAACCAGTGCTGGGTTAACGTGTTACAAAGTAACATGTTACTGTAATCCCATTACATTTTCCTGTCATGTATAACTGTATTAAGTTTAGTAATTACATAACAGTTACTAAGAAATGGTGATGTGTCGTTCGCAAAAGAGCCGATGCTTGGTGCTGAATCAGGGGAGCCGGCTCTCACTCAGTGGGAGTCGGCTCCCCTCATTAGCTTTGCTCAAAAACCCGAGGACAGGGGGGAACTGATGGGCACGCCATGGGATTATGCCATTATGTTAAAGTAGAGGGGGAGATAGATGTTCCACCGTGGGCATAGTCCAAGTACAGACAGCAAGATGGCGGGAGACAGCGGTGCAAAAACACATGAATATGAGTGATACATGTTAAAGGAGCAGCATTTGGCTGCAATTTAAGGAAACTGGAAATAGCAGAGCAGAGTGCCATCATTGCAAATTGAAAATTACAGTGAGGGCAGGGTTCACCATAAACCTGCACCAACATAAGAACTGTCCATCCCTTGGTGCAGTTGGAGGAGAGGGCATGCTAGGTCTCCGTCTACTGACCCCGGTGAGTCTGGTCCCGAACAAACAACAACTGTTGCAGCATCTATCGCCCTCCCCAAAACTGCAACTACAACCCGTCCTACTGCAACACAAGCAAAATAAGTCAGTGTGTTTGCTTGTCCTGTGTTCCATTCAAAGTTCATTTAAAATGTTAAACAAGAGAATGTTTTTTTAACAGGACAAATGCACAAAATATAGCAATTATAAAGTTTATCATAAAAAGACTGAAAGCAAAAGGGCCTCTCAGCACACAAACCATTCATTACTTGCATTACATACACTATATTTCCAAAGGTATTCACTCACCATCTAAATCATTGAGTTCAGGTGTTCCAGTCACTTCCACGGCCACAGGTGTATAAGCCAAGCGCCTAGGCATGCAGACTGCTTCTACAAACATCAGTGAAAGAATGGGTCGCTCTCAGGAGCTCAGTGAATCCCAGCGTGGTACCTGATAGGATGATACCTGTGCAACAAGTCCAGTCACTGCCAAATATTCCACAGTCAGCTGTTAGTGGGATTATAGCAAAGTGGAAGCGATTGGGAAGGACAGCAGCTCAGCCATGAAGTGGTAGGCCACGTAAGATCACAGAGTGCGGTCAGTGGATGCTGAGGGTCATAGTGCACAGAGGTCACCAACTTTCTGCGGCGTCAAGGCCGTTTCACACCGGATGCATTGCGCAAAAACAACACGAAATTCTGAATCTGTCGTGTAACCCACACACACCGGACGCGTTGCGTTTTTGCAAATAAATCGTCCTCATAAAACGCACTGTGAAAAAAACAATGCAGTCACATCAAGCAATGAATTAATGAGGTCCTGGTGTTTCTAAACAAGAGAAAAAAGAAACAGAGATTCTGGGTTCATCCGACTCATAAGAAAGCAGGGAGAGTTTTATCGTTTGATCCCGGAGTTGAGGCAGCATCACGGCAGCTTTTGCGCATATTTCATGATATCAGTGGGACAGTTTGAGCTCCTGTTGGCAGAGTTGGGATCACATATGAGGAGGCAGAGGACAATATCAGAGAGCCGGCTGACCCGGAGCAGCGTGTAGCTGTGTGTCTGAGGTAAAATAGTTTGATTTTACTGTTCCCACATCACTATATATTCAAGACATCGGTGTGCGTTTTGAGCCATGTTGCTAAATGCAGCGCTCTGATTGGTCAGACTTTTTTTTCGCTTGCGAAAGTCAGAAAAATCAAACTGAAAAAATAAATGCCCAAAATCGTCCTGTGAAATGATATAAGTGCTTTGAGTGCTCAGACAGAGTAGAAAAGCCCTATATAAGAACTATTGCATTTAACATTTATGTGGTTGGTGTGAACGGCTGCATTAAGAACAGGTGGGTCCAAAAATACACTGCTCAAAAAAATAAAGGGAACACTTCAACAACACAATATAACTCCAAGTAAATCAAACTTCTGTGAAATCAAACTGTCCACTTAGGAAGCAACACTGATTAACAATCAGTTTCACATGCTGTTGTGCAAATGGAATAGACAACAGGTGGAAATTATTGGCAATTAGCAAGACACACTCAATAAAGGAGTGGTTCTGCAGGTGGGGACCACAGACCACTTCTCAGTATCTATGCTTTCTGGCTGATGTCTGTCAGCGTCTGTGTGTCTGTGTCCAGAGGCTGGAGGCGCTACCAGGAGACAGTCCAGTACACCAGGAGATGTGGAGGAGGCCGTAGGAGGACAACAACCCAGCAGCAGGATCGCTACCTCCGCCTTTGTGCAAGGAGGAACAGGAGGAGCACTGCCAGAGCCCTGCAAAATGACCTCCAGCAGGTCACAAATGTGCATGTGTCTGCACAAACGGTTAGAAACCGACTCCATGAGAATGGTATGAGGGCCCGACGTCCACAGATGGGGGTTGTGCTCACAGCCCAACACCGTGCAGGATGCTTGGCATTGGCCATAGAACACCAGGATTGGCAAATTCACCACTGGCGCCCTGTGCTCTTCACAGATGAAAGCAGGTTCACACTGAGCACATGTGACAGACGTGACAGAGTCTGGAGACGCCGTGAAGAGCGATCTGCTGCCTGCAACATCCTTCAGCATGACCGGTTTGGCAGTGGGTCAGTAATGGTGTGGGGTGGCATTTCTTTGGAGGGCCACATGGCCCTCCATGTGCTCGCCAGAGGTAGCACGACTGCCATTAGGTACCGAGATGAGATCTTCAGACCCCTTGTGAGACCATATGCTGGTGCGGTTGGTCCTGGGTTCCTCCTAATGCAGGACAATGCTAGACCTCATGTGGCTGGAGTGTGTCAGCAGTTCCTGCAAGATGAAGGCATTGAAGCTATGGACTGGCCCGCCCGTTCCCCAGACCTGAATCCGATTGAGCACATCTGGGACATCATGTCTCACTCCATCCACCAACGTCACGTTGCACCACAGACTGTCCAGGAGTTGGCGGATGCTTTAGTCCAGGTCTGGGAGGAGATCCCTCAGGAGACCATCCGCCACCTCATCAGGAGCATGCCCAGGCGTTGTAGGGAGGTCATACAGGCACGTGGAGGCCACACACAATACTGAGCCTCATTTTGACTTGTTTTAAGGACATTACATCAAAGTTGGATCAGCCTGTAGTGTGTTTTTCCACCTTTAATTTTGTGTGTGACTCCAAATCCAGGCCTCCATTGGTTAATAAATTTGATTTCCATTGATGATTTTTGTGTGATTTTGTTGTCAGCACATTCAACTTTGTACAGAACAAAGTATTCAATGAGAATATTCCATTCATTCAGATCTAGGATGTGTTATTTGAGTGTTCCCTGTTATTTTTTTGAACAGTGTATTTTTAACGCACGAAACATTCACACGGAATTTATGCATCCAGTGTGTAAAGGCCTTCAAGCACTATGGACCTCCAACCTTCATTTGGCCTTCAGATTAGCTCAAGAACAGTGTGTGTGGAGAGCTTCATGGAATAGGTTTCCATTCCAAGTCAGGCCAGAAACACAACAGACTCTTTGCAAGCATCTTCGCAGACAGGCATTCTGGCACAAACCTAGCAGCGAAGATCTCAGACTGAGCAGTCAGAGTTCAGCAGGTAACAAGAGCAGTGATAAGAAGTCAGTGTTAGAGCCTCTGTTTCTCCAGGAGAATCACTGCGAGGTGCTCTTTGGGCTGGTGGTCAGCTTTGCTGTTGGCTTCGTGTAAAAGTCATGTGTGAAACACTTTGATTTTTGATTTGCTGAGGGAAGTTGTCCCACGGAATTCTAATTTATATGCAAGGTATAAGGTTCTTCATGTCACTATGTGAATCCACATGTCCATCATTTATATACAGTCTATGCTCTTTACTAAAGTAGGCAGTGCTAAGTTGCAAAGTTATAATAGTTTGGGATTTTACATTACACTTTAGTTTTATTTTGTTGAAACTTTTTTTTTTTGCTAATTCAGGTTTAATTAGTTTTTAGAGTGATTTTGTTAATTTGTATTGTTTAATGCTTAGTTTTAGTTTAGTTTTCATTAATTTTGGTTTTTTCATACTTTGTCAGGTCTAAGATTCAAGGTACAAGAGGAACTATTGTGTCATAAGAACTCGACAAAACATACAATTAAAAAAAAAATTGTATTCAACAACCAACAGCTCACAAGATACCAAATGTGTGTAATACTAAGGACACACATGAACATCATGAGACATTAAACAAAGAAAAACAGAAACTCCAAAACCCAATAACCTGTACAGTAAACCTCAGCATCAGTGCAGCAGACTCACACCTCGCATGTGTGTCAGAACAGAGCTGTGTTTGAGCTTTGAATCGAGCTGCAGTCTGACGTTATCCACCACACGATGCTGCTTCTCTGTCGGAGCTGCTCAGAGACGCTACCTTGGTTAGATACTCTTGTGTGTGTTAATGTCCTTATGTGACTGTACTTCATGTGCGGTCAGAAACAGAAATGCTGGGGCTTTTTCCCCTCCTTGGTCCTCGCTCTTTGTGGTCAGTGTTTTGGTTTTTTGGCTGCAAACATTTGTCCCTCTGTTTTTTTCAGTCTCTCCGGTCCATTCCGATAGTTTCAGCAGTCTCCCTCCAGGAATTTGCTGACATTTGTGAGTCCTTATATTGATGCTTTGATTATTATCCCTGATTGTTATTCTCCCTCTGATAAATTAAAACACTGTGACGAAAAGTAACAGGAAATTCTCGAGAGGCCTCGGCTGTGCTGAACAGGCCAAATCACAGTCGTTCCAGGCTGCGTGGACCCGACATGTACTGTAGCTGCAATTCTCGAGAGGTGCAGGTAAGGTTAGGTCGTAGGTTACTGCGTAGGTTCAGAGGGGCTTCTGTAGCCGTCTTGTGCGTGCCTGCTCAGGTGGACTTTCAGGTTGGTGGGTTTTCCGCTTGAGAAGTGTTCCACACATTTTACCATCATCCACAACAAGACACTCACTTCTATCTGTCTCACCATCGTACTCAAAGAAATTCCCTATTGAGACCTTTCTCTCAACTTTTGCTGTTGCCATCATTTTGCAGACTGGTACTTTCAATTTTTGTTATTTCATTCGTTTTCGTTAACGATGATAACCTTGCTCAGCTGGACGATGTTGGTGAAAAACCTCCACGGGTCAAAAAAACAAAGAAAACCTGGCTACACTCTGCAGCTGCTGTTGTTATGCAGGTCTGTTTTCTTCATATGTGTTTTTACAGTGCACAGCTGTTTGTGTACTTGCTTGTGGCTCTTCTGTATAAACTGGATTTTACTGAGAAGCTTTTGTTTAAGTGCAGTGAAAGCCTGATTGTTAAAGTTTGTGCAGGCTGGCGTCCAAACACAGAGAGGATTAATAAAATGGACAGATGATAAAACACAGAGCCTCAGTGTGTGTGTGGGTGTGTGCATTGCAAACACACAGTCACACACATGGGGAAACACACACTATTATGTCATTGATGATTTGCATTGCTGCTTTACAAGAAGCAGGTGGTTGTTCCAGTCCAGATCTAATAACCAGAGCAACAGGCGCTCTGAAGGTGACATCCACACTGCTATAATATGACCACTGTGCAATAAACAATTGGTACGGTTGAGGAATGAGGCTCCATCTCAACATTTAGTTCCTGTTTATGTGGCAGGGTTCTAGCCAGCGGTTGATTGCCCGGCACTGCTCTGGGAATTTCACCGGTTTGCTGTTTGAACGCTTTCCTAGCACTCCAATTAGCCAGCGGGTGCACACGCACTCCGCCCCGTCCCTAATACCAGACACTGATTTTATTTTTTCCTTGCTAGATTGCTGCACTGTAGGGTTATTTCACCGCAATTTGCATCTACAATCGGTCACGGCCAGTTTCGTTCACAATGTGCGTTCACATGCTCACAAGTTCGCGACAGTCCGGTTTACGAGTGATTTTGCGGGACTGCAGAAAGCAAAATGGTGACTAGCGTGAACGCGAGGGGGAAGAAGAGCAAAAAGTTAGTTCAATGGAAAATTTTGGCCTTCCTATTAAACATAAAATCCCAGGAGCTGTGAGCGGTCTTGGAGAAACAGCAAAATTATGTTACTTACCGTTGTCGTAGTGGCTTGCATTAAAAACAAGACAGTTCATGCTGGCAACATGATGGCAGACATTCAAACTAGGAAGTGCTCTTAGCAGCTGATTGGATCAATAAAACACCTGGATTATAATGGTTTTGTTGTGTACACTTTTTACATGAATTCTGCAAACCCATTAGTGGAAGGTGTTATGCCCATCTGCAATCCCCACTCTGTAGTGGCAGTGAGAGAGTTTCATGTGTGCCTTCTGCTAATTGCTGATTACCTGCACCTGATGAGGTGTGGATAAGGCAGGTATGAGGTCAGCTTTGCGGGGCTCACCACTTTTGCTCTTCTCCTTGCTTGGTTGCAATGGTTTTAGCAGTGCTTACCACAGGATACACAATAAAACCCATTTGTTCTTAAAGCTCTGGTGTCAGTCTCCACTTTATGTTGCGGCTTTTGAGCCGGGTCATAACAAAGGAAACATGGCTCTGGGCCACACTGAATGTGTGATATGTAAGTGTAACTCTTCTACAAAACAAATTATCACTCTATCGATCTAATATTAGAGTTCTTTGGCGGTACTACGCACGTAACTGGAAATCCCCTCTGAACCCTACACTCATAACCTGACGTGCACCTCTCGAGAAATGTAACTGCACGTCAGGTCGATGCAGCCTGTAAGGACTATGATTACCCCGTAGGCTTCAGAGGTGATTTCCGGTTCTGAGGAAGAAGTCTAATTCAGACCTAACTGTTCTCCATCACTCAATTAGCAAGAGGGTGCGACATTTAGCATTAACAAGCTAATTAGTATTAGCATGTTAATGCCCCCCCCACGCTAGGCTGAAAATTTTTTCTGGCTAGAACTGTGTATGGCAGTGAACATCAACCACATCCAGGCCTGCCAGAGATTTCCATTTATTGGTGAGCATAGTGGAGAGGAAATACAGGAAACACACCCAAACAGATGAGGGGATTGGCATGCAGCAGGCTGGGACTTGAACAGCTTGGAGCAATGGTGTGCATGTGGTCCCCTCCTTTAATATTTGGTTAACAGATTGCTCATGCAACCTTTTGTAGACGGTGAATGAGCTGTCGCATTGTTGGCTGTTTTTCATCACAGGTTGTGCGGTTTGTGTGGAGGACCTCTTGCTGGGTTGTTTTCAGATAACTGAAGTCAACTCTGACCCCTCAATATGAAATTTTTAGGTAGCATAACTGCATTCTACATTACATTCAGAGGGAGTGTACTTTCTCTCAGACTGATATGTTTACAACATAAAGGACTGACAGAATTCACATCAGCAGGCAGCTGAGGTTGATGAAAAGATAATATACAAGCCTTTCATCCAGGAGATTAAGATTAAGGGAGTAGGTTTCTTTTAAGTCTTTTTTCATTTTCATCTTATGCTGTCCGTTCGAGGACAAACCCACAAACTGTATACAGCATAAAGATGGAAGTACCATGTAGTCTAAATATTAGCATAAGAGGGTCAGTGCCAAGTCATCCGCTAATTCTAGCTGGTTTGGTCTGCATCCACAGACTGTACAGGAGCATCACGATGTACCCACCTAAAAAATTCAAAATTCTCTGTTCATTAAAACTTTTGGTTTAATGGAAGCCCCCGAGAACCAGAAGCACAAAGCTTTTTGAATTATTAAAAATTGAAAAAAAATTGACTGGTATGGCAAATCTAATGAGAGTAACTTTCCCCTCTTTTGTCTTACAGCATTACAGCAGTGCATAATTAAGGTGCTGAGATCTGTAATTCTTTCTAGTCCTTTCATTAGTCATCAGGATAATACAAAACTTTGGCCCTTGGGATTTTTTTTTTTTTTTGGCAAATCACCCGAGCTCATCAAAACTGATGAAAAATATAGGGAAATTTGGGTTTCCATGGAAACCAATGTTGGGTAACACCTGTGTATAATAACACCTGTTTTGTGTAAAAGATGTTGATGCAGTTATTTTTGAAAGTATAACCCCTATAAATATATTCAGTGATAGTGAAGAGCAGTCTGATACATATTTCCTTGAACGTTCACAGCGCCATCTTGTGGCAGCCACAAAATGCCTTGGTCACGGTTTTTGCTCCGACAGTGCCCCCCCCCCCCCCCTTAGATTTGCAGGTACCTACACACACAGTTACCTGCTAATCAGTGCTCAGTAACTAAAATCCCAGCTCCAAAACTGGAGCTCCGGCTTCTTGGACGGTCTGTCAGTCCAATGAAGCCACAGCAGCCATATCAGATAATTGCATTCAAAATGCTCCAAAAGGCTCCAACAGCACAAACACGGTCCAGAGGTCCAGTTCAGGGACTCCAATTAGCTGAGGTGGAGCCTAGCAGACAGCTAGCAGCTACAGCCGCCTGTGTCACCATCCACCTGTCAATCAAAGAGACCACGGCCCTAATAATGCAAACTTTAAGCCTTAATATAATTTAAACAGGTGAGTTATAGAAACATCCTTCCCCCCATACAGCTGTTATTAAGGGGGAAATTATCCACAGAGACCAAAGCAGTTTCTGTATCAGCTGTAAACATGTTGATTTCTGTTGGAAAGTTTTAACATGGGAGTCTATGGGGGACTGACTCACTGTAGCGCCTCTGCTGGACTGCAGAGGAACTGCAGCTTTTGATTCTTTATTCTTTACCACCTGGAATTTGAGACGTGCACTTACCCTGCATATATCCTTCCAGGCAGACTATGTGGTGTATGAAGGAATATTAGGGCCACCTTAAGAAAAAAAATTAAATTGTGCATTTTCAGAATAAAGTCAAAATTTTTGAGAAAAAAGTCGAACTACTGTTTTGAGGAAAAAACAACTGCCACGCTTTGTCTGCTCTACTTTCTCCAGACTGTCTTCTGTAGATGAGTTAGTGAAAGTATACTTTAGAATCAGTTTTAGTAACAAGGAAACTGTTTCTCTTTCAGCACATAAACACGATGTAGAGATAAACATGAGGACGTTAAAGGGATTTGCAGGAAGCTGCATCTGGTCAGGAGGAAAAATCACACAAACCAGGCACTGTACAGATGCGAGGATACTGACGCACTGTAAGCCCCGCTGAGGTGAGTTTACTTAAAAACTTCAAGTAATGTAAAATGAAAAGTGAATTGATCTTAAAGGCTTAAGCATGTGTGAGTTGAGTTAAATTAAACAAGAAAAGAAAATGACAAAATTCCATTATTTTTCTAATTTATTTATCAGTCTGAAGTTTTTGGTGAAAGCCTACCTGTGCCCACGTTGAGCATCGCCTACTGGACAAACTAGAAATTATTCTTCATTAAAAAAAGGCTCACACAAATTTTATGTTGCCATGCAAAGTTTTTGTAACCTTGCAGCAGTCAGCATTTGTCGAATTCAAGTATGAGTCAGGAACATTAAAGACTCTGTGAGGGTCTTTGTGTAGTTTTGGTGGCAATAGGTTTCTATTAGAGACAGACTGTGACGGTGGCAGTAATAGAGGAGGCTGTAAACTAAAGTCTACAGTATAACAGGGAGTTAAATGTAATGCTGCCACCACCACTGATAGCTGCAATATAAAACCAACCACAGAAAAAACAAAACACACAACCAGAGAATACATGTTTTGTGTAAGTGTAGTCAGATGTAGTTCAAGTCCTCAAAACCCATGCATATTTGAAACAAATTCATTTACTCATGGCAGCAGTTCTGAAGAAGACGGAAGGATGACTGGCAGTCCACGAAGACAAAGGATCTTATGTCTGCTGGTCCAGTGGTCTGGATGATAGCAGACGAACACGGTTAGCAAAGATATTCACAAGTAGTTTTAGTTGTTTCTTTTCATTCACCTCTTTTCATTCTGTTTATACCCCGCTCTGCATTTAATTATTAGTTATTATTACAAGTTATCCACAGTGTGTCTTTTCCTCTCCATCTGTATGGAGGCCCCGCAAGCCAAGCTGAAAAAGGAGGCGTAGTCAAGACTAAAACTTGAACAAACCAAAGCCATTTAACCTAAAATTATTAGTAAGCTCAACTTCATCGGTAAATTACTAGAATACACTTAGAATTCTTTTAGTAGAGTGGCCAAAATTTCAAAAACTTTTTTTTAGTGAATTGTCATTAAATTATTTAAGTAGATACAAAGTCTGGGCTAACGGTGGGTTACACCTTCATGCAGTGCAGAGGGGACATGTTGAATCACAAGACACAGTGACGCAGCTGATCGGGTTGCTTCACTAACTCATCTGCCCAGCCGTGGCAGCTGTTTCACTTGAAATTACAACTTTAATCTCAAAATACTATTTCAACTTTTTATCAAAATAGTATTTTACTTTATTCTCAAAATGCACAATTTACTTATTTTTTTCTTAACGTGGCCCTAAAACTCCTTTGTAGCGGTGTAGCTGTGAGGAGTCTGATCTAGCCTTATAATAGTCTCTAGTAGGCTTGGAGAATGCATGTGCAGTGTGGCAGCAGTAAACTGGGGGGTCACAGGGATACACACTGAAGATGAAATTTAACCCACTCTGCCTCTTGAATGTAGATGTGGAAAGCACAACACTGGCCCAATAAAGAGTCCGTCTAGTAGAGCTCCTACTTTGATTATACTGCAGCGCTCCTGTTTTTTTTTTCCTGTTGCATCAGACTTACAGTTGCAGCTGAGCGCTTTTGCAAACAGCTTCCTTACATCAGTGTTACTAATTTCTGTCAGAAGGCTGGTGTAGAGTTTGGATCAGGTGAAAGTAACATTGTCAGGATTCATGCTGCAGTTCTCCAGCTCTCATTCAGACCTGTGATGGAGACACAGACTCGTTGTAGGTCTAAATTCTGCAGCATGCCTTTGAGCAAATAACCATCCAGTGTGACCTCACAGCTGTGGAGCTTTTTTTACCCTGGAGATTAAGGGGTTAAACTTTTGACACAGACAGCATCTTACCCCCCCCCCACGGTATATCTCCAGTAGCAAATAAAAAGGTCCAAAACTTCTTCCTCCACAGTCTGCTTGTGTTTTACAGTGCATCAGAGGAGAGAGCTGAGGATGGGAGGGTGAGGGAGGAAGAAGAGGAGGATGAGGGAGGGAGGAGGAGGAGGAGGAGGAGGAGGACGGTCCTGCTGTCAAACACAGATGAAAATACAGCCGCAGGTTTCAGGAGGACACCGCCGTTAGGTAATCGTATTTAGTGTCTCCTCCCGCGGAGGGTGGGGGGGCAGTGGACACCGAGCGACGAGCTGCGCACAAAGAATCATTTTTGATTTAATTTTTCCTCCAACTCCGGAGCCGCTGGAGAGGCGACGTGTGCGTGCAGCCCGGGGATGGTGCACGGACACACACCGAACCCGCAAACTTCAGAGTGGATTCATAAACTGGAGCCGGAGCAGCACCTCTGCCTCCCGCCGGCGAGGAGCCTCGTAATTAGCGCAATTATGCTCCAGTCTTAATTTATGAGAAGCATCTTCATGAGAATATGAACGGGACACAATAAAGATCCGAGGCGGCTCATCTGCGCCCTGAAAGGTGAGTGAGTAACAACTGGCCTATATGTAACTTTACCCCGCGCTTTAGTTATTAAGCCTCATTTCTGTCAAATAAAGTCTTGAATTTGAATGACAACACTAGACTTTGCATTACAAATGTTCAGCTAGAAAGTGTCTCAGTTCGTATTTTTAATAAAAATATGTGCTGATACTTGGTTTCGGGTCAGGAAGGCTGAAGAAAACAGTTTTAGTCTGGGCAGTAGTGGTGGGCGGATCGATCCAAATATCGATACCAGCGTTGGTATTGGTATTGATCAATATCAGTGTAATGAGATCGATACTTTAGCTTCAGGTTCTCTCCTGTATGCAGTGCTGCGGTTTCATCTAAGATGCGAGCTGACTGTCTAAGGGCTGCTCCTGTCACAGCACAGAGCAGGCACACTTTGCTCCTCCCCTCCCCACAGTGTTTTGATGTTATCCATGACATGTTAACATATCTACTAGCAAACTCCCAGCTGGCAGGCCACTTCCGGCCACGCCCCCTACTTCCGCCGACGGTTTGATGTCAAAAATATAAGACAATTTTGGCCCTTTAAGTTACTTTTTTGACATTTCACTTTCCCCTCCAATTAAGAAGAGTTAGTGAAATGTCAAAAAAAGTAACTTAAAGGGCCAAATCGTCTTATATTTTTGACATCAAGTTGCGAGCCGGAAGTAGGGGGCGTTGTGGAGTGATAATTTTGTACAGCTTGTTTATGTAAGAAAAAAATCCAGAAAATTAGTTAATGAAGGGAAATTTTTTTATTACATTCTTTTATTATACTTTCTGAACTCTCTACCTGAAAAAAAAGTTTTAATTTGTTCTTGAGTGATCATTTCATACACTTTATTTAAGAAAAAATCCAATCATCACAATGTATGGGGAAAATTGTTTTGTTCCTGTTCTAATGTTTCAGAACAAAAATGTTTATTTTGATAAAGTATTTTCTATTTATCTATAAACTTTGCCCAATTATATCCTGGGTTTTAACTAATTAATGATCCAAAAAAACCACACAAAACACTTAAAACTTCAAGAAAATTTGTCATAATTTTAAAAAAATATCAGTATCTGTATCAGTATTGGCGATATTGGCCCTGTATTCACTTGGTACTGGATCGAAACCAAATATTGCAGTATCGCATACCACTACTGGGCAGAAACTATAGACTGTACCTAAAAGATGGAGGTAGCTACAGTCACCTCACCCACCGGTTTCTGGACTCCACATTTTAAAGTCTCAACATTTTGACTGCAGCCACGATGCAGCAATGGGCGAAATGACCACATTTGCATGAGAGCATAGAGGGCTGAGTCCTTAGCTAATGCTCAGGGTGAACCTGCTCTCATATGTGAAAAGCACAGGGTGCCACTTGTGGACCTCCCAGTTCTGGTATTTTATGGCAAATGCTAATTGGGCTCCATGGTGCTGGGCAGTGAGCACAAGACCCACTAGAGGACGTGAGGTAGTCTGTTTCTGCGTGGAAATCAGAGGGTTTCCAGTTACTGTGTAAGTCCTGATGCAGGAGCATAATTCCAGCCTAAGAGTATACTTGCAGAGCATAATGTGATGCCATTCTAATAATCTTTTTTTTTAGGATTACACTGTTTTTGTGATCGTTTGAAATTAAAATTAGATTAATTACACAACCCTAGTCGGAATATGTGCGTTAATGTTGCAGAGCGCAATCTGCTGGAATACCTGGAGCCGTAGTGAGACAGAACAGAAGGACTTTGTTGGAGCTGTAACAGCTCCCAAACTTCACGAGGCACTGAAATAAAACAATACTTTTGTGCATGCAATATTTTATTCATGATTTTTAATAGATCTGAAAAATTATCGAGTGAAGAAATTGCTTCATTTACCGTTGGCTCTACAACACAGCAAGGTGTGCACAAGGTGAAGGTTCGAATAGTTTGTGAAACAGATCTGGCATGTGGCGTTCAGTTTGTCAAATATTAAAACCCAGAGTTATGTGTGGGTCAGTGTGATTAAAAATGAGGAACTCTGTTGTTTATAAATCACACTAACTGACCTGTTAAACTTGTTTCCATATCAGCAGATGCTATATTAATCTTGTTGACAGGCTGAGGTGAAACTCCTCAGGAGCTTCTTTGGTGATTCTCAGACATTTTGACCTCTCTGGGTCATTTTGACCTCTCTGGGTCATTCAGACCTCGATGTCTCACCCTCGAGTCACACACGCCGAGGCCTGAGCTGGTGTGAAGTAACTATGCGGGGTGTCAGGGCTAAAACTGGAGCGCTGAGATCTTTTCCCTTTTTAGTGAATTTTATGTTTTACTGAGCCATTACAGGGACACGGGGAATAATGTGGACTCATTGATTAGTCTTTAAATGATTTGTTGATTAATTACTGAACAGCAAAACATGGATGGATTAATAGAGCTGGATTTATTCTCAGCTTTGTTGCACCTGAAGCCCAAACAGCCTTTTCCCACAGATAAATGGGTCTCAAACACCACGCATGCATTTGAGTAGAAAAAAGTTCCTGGTGAAAGGAGATTAATACAGGACATCAGGATCAGTGTCTGATGAATTTAACAATTACGGTGGGTCTCGGTGCAGCGCCTCAGATTATCCTCTGTCTGAAACAGGCCATTCTTCTGCTCCCCCTTTGAGCCAGCTTTCTTGCGATTGGCTGTCCCTCGTAAACGCAGGTTGGTTCAGCTTCTGGTCTAGATGACCGTAAGATGGAAGAGTAGAACAAATTAGGCTGGAAAATAAACGAGGAGGTTTTTTTCTAGCATATAAAAGGCTTTTCAGGGTTAGCAGAATTTACAGGCAGCAGCTCAGCTGCATTTAAAAATGCCCATTACTGTCGTCACTGAAACTGTGGTCACAAGCTGTCCTGCTCACAGCTCTAACTCTTCATTATCGCCTTGTGTTTTAGTATTAGCTTCATATTGGACTCTGCTATTAAAGCAGATGAATAATTGTTGCTATCATGTGCTGACACTAAGATGACATTTTAGTTGCATTCAGTCTTTTAGGAGGATGCACATCAGATTCAGTCATATACATGGTTTTGTGTTTCACTGGGGATTGTTGTTCTCGTGGCAGTGAGGGACTGCAGTGATCTGAGCTCTTTTTCCAGGCACATTATTTTGATCAGAGTCGTTACAGACGATGAGGCTCACGCAAATATCTAAGTCCTCATCTTCTCTCTCCGTGTTTTCGGGTGTATTGCTGCTATGTCTCAATATGTTTGTTCATTTTTTTCTGTGTTTGAGCACATCAGAAACCGGCTTCCTGCTCACGTCCCGTTTATTGCTTTTTCTTTCTGTGAGGTTTGATGGTATCTGACAGGTTATGAAAGCAAGAGCCTGCACAGAAAACAGGAGTACTGATTCTCATGTCACATCAACCTTAATCTAAATTTCTAAATTTGGATTTTTAACATCAGAACACTTATGAAGCTCAGAGGGGTATAGCTATTAATTGAATGTGTCAGACGCATTAAATAAACATTTAATAATAATTTCATGTTGTGGGTTGTGAACATTAAAGAACATGTTTCAGGCTTCCCTGCAAAAAAAAAAAAAAAGAAGAAGATTGAGTTGAGTTACTTTTTGAGTTAATTGCAAATGTTAAAATTTGAACATAAAGAAGCTCAGTAAGTGATAGAAAAAGATCTGGATTTGAAATGCGGATTGGATCAACAGTGTTCCTAACATACAGAGAACAGCAGAGGATCAGGGACAGAGCTTTGTGGCACTCACTCCGTGGTGGTTCCCCTTGGACCTGAGACAAAAAAAGTTTAAAATAATAGAAAATTTCACAAGGCTGAATCTGTCTTTTTGCCTCCTCACAGTTTCAGTGGAGCTTCCGTAAACCTCCGGTCAGTTGGACTTAATAAAATCTCATCCATCCCGTCACACATCCTGCTGCCAGCATGCCCATCATCAGCAATGCCAACCATGACTTCAGCACCTACTCCATCAGCAGTGACGACAGCAGCCTCGACCGCTTCTTCACCGAGATCCCGGAGACCGAGACCCTCAAGGGTGTTTACTTCCAGCGCGCCCAGTTGCTGCGTGACCCGAAGGCCTCGTACGTGGTCGACCACACCCTGCAGGTTCTCATCAATGTCGGCGGAAACCGCTCACACCTTCCCCTGGAGCACCCTGGAGCAGTTTCCCCAGAGTCGACTGGGTCGCCTGCGCTTTTGTACCACCCCTGAGGAGATTGCACGACTCTGCGACGACTACGACGAGACCTGCCAGGAGTACTTTTTCGACCGAAACCCGACAGCCTTCAGGGTCATACTCAACTTCCTGGCGGCAGGCAAACTGCGTCTGCTTCGGGAGTTATGTGCTGTTTCCCTGCACGATGAGCTCGACTACTGGGGCGTGGACCCTGGCCATATGGAGCGCTGCTGCCGTCGACGAATGATGGCCCGCGTGGAAGAGGTGGTGGAGCGGGAGCGTAAGGAGGAAGAGTGGAGGCAGAAGAGGATGATGCTGAAGAAAAGCAGCACACAGACTGAAAGGGGCTATCGCAGACTGATCACGATGCTGCGCGACATGGTGGAAAACCCTCACTCGGGGTTGGCTGGGAAGATGTTCGCCTGCCTCTCCATCCTCATGGTGATGGTCACCGTCATCAGCCTGTGCATCAGCACCATGCCGGACCTCAGAGATGAAGAGATAAAGGTAGAAAGCTTACAAAATTCACCAAACAGCGTGCTGAATCTGTGTGAAATGCATAAAGTGTTTAAATGTTATGCAGCAGAAAGAAATTTCTAGAATCTGTCTGCGTGTCAAACCTCAGGGCTGCATCAGGCTCCACTGTGACTGAAATGTATGCAGCATCGTTCTGCTGCTCCAGAACTGGTAGTGTTAACTAGCGCTCTTATTTAGCACTTAGCGTGGTAGCATTTTTTGCTTCAGCTATAATTTGGTAAAGTCCCTTTACCAAAAAAACCTAACGGTGTAACAACACAAAGGTTTGAAACAATGTTTCACATTAAGTGTATGTTTTGGTTTGTCATAATAGATAAAGACTTCAATCCAGCCCTGAGCACAGACTGCAAACACATGGAAGCACCTTAAACCTTCATTCTTTCTAATGGTGAGCAGGGGGTTTCAAAAAGACACCTTTTTGTATTAAAGGTTTGGCGACAACAGTCCTCGAGTCTCCTGATCAGTGACATCGGTAAACACTTTCCTCATGAGTTCATGTGGACTTTGTCTGGGTCCATCTTTTATATACAGTCAGTGGCACAGCAGTGCTAGCTTCGACTTTGAGATAGCAGTTGGCGCAGTAGCCGCTGTGTTGCACTCGCTGCTAAACTGTGGATGTGCCAATTTTGAATAAGGATTTTTCTGAAGTAACCAAATGAAATTATGTAAATAATATACGAATCTAATCACGCAGATGCTAACATGGCAGCAGGAAAGCCTATAAAAGGAAGCCTGAAAATGACCCCTTTGTTCACCGGGCTGACCAACAGATACATTTTAAAGAGAACCGTTCGTGGAAGCCAACAGAGAAGATACATGGATGTAGTGAAGGACAGTGGGGTGGTGTGACAGAGGTGTATGCTGGGATAGGGTGAGATGGAGACAGGTGGTGACCCTTATTTTCCTTATTCAGGAGATTGTATGAATGAATGTTGCGATGCGTGATTGCCCCTCTACACGGAGCAGGCTGTGGTGCTCTGATAACCTATTTCTAACACGTGTTTGAAGTTACCTAAATCTAACGAGTAAACCTGAAGTGGTCCCAGCGGAGGCTCCTGGTCAACATTCATGTGTTTGTTTGCTCACACGGACTTGGTCCCATTCTTGTACAGTAAACACTCCTATATGATGATTAAGATGTGTTTCCATAGGTCGTTTTGGATGTTAGGGAAAATTAGTGATGACTGCTTTGTTGGAGGACTTATTGTAAAAATATCTAATGTAGCTAAGCCCGATGACGGCAGGCCCGGGTGCTGTTGGTTAAAATGGGAGCATGGTTGTTGTTCTTCTCTCCTGTTGCAGCAGGTTTGGTTGAGCTGCATTTAAGAGTTTTTGGAACAGGTTTTGCCAGCTTGTCACTGTAAAACTCTTAATTACTTTCCAATTTACAGTTTTGTGTGTAGTGGAGATGGAAATACAAATTTCCGCTGCAGTTTTCCAGCTCCCACGCTGATGTAGGTCTGTGATGCCCAGGGTCGTTTTCTCCAGCCTCTCAGCTGTGGAGGTGTTACTGACGGATGTTTTTTTTAGGTAGAAATTTCAGGGGTTAATTAAATGAATCATAACTTCAGAGAGAAGATTTTGTTTTGGTTGAAAAACATTTACACTGCACTAATCAATATTTGTTCCTATTGACAATGGATCAGATAGCCGCAACATTAAAGTGGGGTTGACTGTGATGCAGACTCTGCAGGTAAACTCATGCCTACCAAGTGCTGCCGTTTCCTTTTTTTCACTGTGATATTTGCAGACGGAAGCTGTTTTTAGAAAAAAAGAAGAAAGACAGAACTGATAAACACACTGTACGATACCTGCCCAGCACCCAGCAACAGACAGTGAGTGAGAGTGGATATGGAAATGTGACTACAGATGAATGTGCGATGTGTAGGCTGGATGTGTAAAAAGGCAGCTCTTTGCTAACACATTAATCATATCAGCTCAGCACAGTAATATAACAGTTTATTTACATGTGCATTGGAATTTATTAAAAATCCAGACCCATTAATAACATGTCTGAAGTCACGTTTACATTCTTCTCTTCATGTAGTTGCTGGTTAACATTTGTCTGCCATTTCCAACATTACATAAGTCTGAATTAAATGCATGATTTATTTATAACTTTAAATCAGGATCCTTTAGGAGAAAACAAAACCGTAAGTCATGCAGAGTATTCCAAAGTACAGAGTGAGACTTTCAAACATAATCAAACCTGCAGTTCTTTAGTTTCCCTCTCACGTTCCTTTTATTTACTTATTCATACACACACACACACATACACACACACACACACACACACACACACACACACACTATATATATATATATATATATATATATATATATATATATATATATATATATATATATATATATCTTGTTTACTGTACAAGATATATATATATATACAGCTACATGGGCCCACCCTCCACCTACTGGCTACAGATAAATATGCCGTCACCCTTCTAGTCTGTGAAAAAGATCATTGTCACATTTTTTTTCCTCCTCTTGGAATTGTGTGATGTCATAGAGGGGGGATATTCCTAATATGGTTATCTGAGGTACACAGCTCTGACTTTGATTGACCGACCTGCTGTCATGATAGTCATTTTATGATTAATAAATAAATAAATACTGTGTGTGATGTATACATGAAAAAAAGTGGATGAGCAGGCAACCATGTGGTGCAGGTGGCCCAGGTTCGACCTGTGACACTTTCCTGCATCTCTTTCTCCCCACTTTCCTGTCTCTCTTCACTGTGCAATTAAAGCAAACAATATTAAATAAATATATTATGGGCAATATATGGCTAGCATAGCATCACTAGTTCAAACCTTCTGTTTGCGAGGGGCAGCCAATCAGAAGAAAGCTGGCTTAAAAAGGGAAGAGCTAAAACAATTTGTTTCCCTCTTATGCTGACGATACTCACTTATATCTTCCCCTCAGTCCCAACACGTCCCGGCTGGATAGCATCCTCATACGCTTTGAGGACATTAAGAACCGGATGGAACTTCCTTCAGCTGAATGAGGATAAAATAGAAATTGTCTTTTTGGCTCCAATTTCATCATAAGGTTTTCTGATTAGCTGTCAACTTATGTATCAGGCTTCAAGTTTGGCAAACTAATTGACTCAGTGGTTAAAAACAACTTTTTCCATCTCTGCTCCAAATCAAAAATTATTTTGTACTTTCTGTAAGAGATCACAAAATTGTCATTTGTGCTTTCATTTCTTCTCACTTGGACCACTGCAGTTCACTTTATGCTGGTCTCAGTCAGTCCTCTCTGCCTCTTCTCCATGTCGTCCAAAATGCTGCTGCAGGGTCCTCACAGGCACCCAAAAAGAGATCATATCACCCCCAATTTAGCTTCTCTCCACTGGTTTTCAGTGAGGTTTAGAATCAGTTTTAGGATCCTCCTGTTTGTGTACAAAGCCCTTCAGGTTTTGGCTCCTTCCTGCATCTCTGACCTCCTGCATCCTCATTCAGCCTTCAGGTCTCTCTGGTCAGCTGATTGAATGCTTAGGGGAGACCATGCATGTTCTGTTTGTCGCCAAACTGTGGAACAGCGTTCCCCTCACAATCAAATCTGCTCCCTGCATTGAGTCTTTTAAAACTAGACTTAAAGCTCATTTTTACTCGCTGGCATTTGAGTCCGTCTGATTGGCTCATTGCCTTCTGTGACTGTATATGTTTTGCACCTGCTAACATGTATTTCACTATTTTTTGATCTACTTTTATTTAATCCTTGTTTTTTTCCCCAGCCCACCTTCTTGCACAACACTTTGGTCAACATGAGTTGCTTTTTAAATGTGCTTTATAAATAAATTTGAGTTTGAGTTCAGACGGATGATGAACTGAAAGGCTGCACAAAAGCTTAGTATAAGATAAATAGGAATCATTTGAACTGTCAATCACACAGAGCTGCCCCAGAGAGTCCAGGAATAAACATCATTAACAGAATAGATCCTCTTTAATAATAAATAGCTTCATAAGAACTTTAATTTCCCTGATGGAACCCTCCCAAAGAGATTAAGAAAGTTTAATCTAATCTAAAAACATTTATTAGATCAAAAAAATATACAAATGTGAATCAGTATAACTTCGCTGATGGAAACAGGGATGACAGCAAAAAGACAAAAATAATGGGGCCCAGCTCTGTGTGCTGGTCGTCTTTCTGCCGGCAGTCTGAGTTAAGAGAAGGAGACAGGAAGCAGAGCTGACTGTTGCTGTGGGTGTAAAGAGTCTGAATTTGACATTTCTGAGCCAAAGACATCGGATCGATTCCTCCTGATCGTATTTGCAGTCTGTCGCGCTAATCGAGCCGACAGAAAATCAAAGTGTGGACAGGTGCAGTAAAAGAAGCTGAACGTTCTGAATTTGGCTGATATGTGAGGTTTTGGTGGTGCTACTGCAGATGCTGTTAAGCTAACATCAGCTTAACCTACAACAAAAGTACTTTTTACATTGTTATTAATCACCAGGGCTTTTGTTTCTGTACCAAAAACATAATAAGGCCCTGGCAGGTTTGCCGTTCCTGTCACCACAAATCTGATTTGTTCTACAAACGTTAAAAATCTCTAATTCCTAACTGCACCTTTCACAATAAAAGCCCAAGATATCTCCGTATTACCACAGCCCAAGCTGCTAAGAAGCTACTTAGTTAGATAAATAAAAACGCATATGTTGAAACTGTTTAGAGCAGTTTCTGGGATTTAAATAAAAAATTTCTGTTCATTTCCAGCCTCATCATTTAATTCTTGGACTCCACCAGAGCAGCTCTGCATTATTTACATTTAAAAATATCCCTTATTTATCTTATACTGGCCTTGGTGCAGCTCCTCGGTCATCCTCAAACCATTATAGCTTCTTCCACTTTAAGGCCAACCTTAAAGACTACTTTCTTCTGATTGGATGCTCGCTGTGACATCATATAGATCCAGGAGTAGAAAAAAACATGATAAACTGAGTGTTCACAGCAGTTTGCAGCCTGAGCTTTTGGCTCACATGGATTATTTCTACATACACTGACCTCATTATGAGAAACTCTGGCCATGTTTAATATGAACATCCACCAATGGAATGGGAGATATGTGATGGAGTAAAATAGGGAAAAGCAGAATAGGTCCATTTTAACGAAACAGGGAAAATAATTTTTTATATACAGCTTTCATCATGTTGCAGGTCGAAAGTTCAGATGAAGTTCACTGTCCTTGTGTAATAACCTGCCTTTGCACATTGGAGAGCCCCCTTCAATGTCCTTTCTCCTTGGCTTTAAACCCCAGTGAGACCTAGGATTAAATTGTATGTCTCTAAACTCAAAAGAGTTCCTTTTTCAGTTTGTTTTGATGTACAGCACTTTGTGTCAGCTGTGCTTTTAGAAGTTAAGATGGTATGGTACGGTCCTTTCCTAAATATTACTTGCTTCACAAATAATTCACCTGTTCCAGTATTTTACCGGGGAACACAGAGCTCGAGATTAAAAAATATGAATTTTAATGCTTGATGGAAGCGGCCTGACAGCGTTTCCTTGTCAGAAGTAGTTCACATTATGTGCAGTTAGAAAAGCCTGTGTTGTACCAGGCTGTAATTTTCACTTATCTTTTTATCACGTTTGTATTTGTGGACACCATTCTTCATTCAGTCATCTTGTTTTCTCATTTTTTGCCATCATTCTTTCAACTTTTAAAATAACACTGGAATGAAAATGGATTTTTCACTCCATACTTCATATTACAACTTTTTTTTAACATCCAGCTCCAGAGAAATCAATGTAAGTGCTCTGCAGCTTTTAAATGTTTTCCAATACCTTACTTTGCACAGACAGACGTGGGATTAAAGTGATAGTAAGGAGAACTGAGCAGGTGTTTGCACTCAGCAGTACAAGAGTTTGTGACCCTTGCAGGTTGTGTTTTCCCAGGCAATCTGAGCATCATGTGTAAAATTGGTGGAGCGGCACTTTATATTTGCCCCTTGTTTCTTTGTCCCTGTCTGCAGGGTGAGTGCTCCCAGAAGTGTCACAACATGTTTGTGGTGGAGTCCATCTGTGTGGCCTGGTTCACCTTAGAGTTTGTGCTGCGATTCATCAACGCCCAAAGCAAGCTGGCCTTCGCCCGTGGCCCGCTCAACATCATCGATGCCATTGCTATCCTACCGTACTACGTGTCCTTGGTGGTCGATATCCGAGATGAGTCGCATGAGGATGTCATCATGGGTGCTGGCAGAGGCTACCTGGACAAACTAAGCCTGATCCTTCGCCTGCTGCGAGCCCTGCGAATCCTCTACGTGATGCGGCTGGCACGCCACTCTCTGGGCCTCCAGACGCTGGGGCTGACCATGCAGCGCAGCATGAGGGAGTTCGGCCTGCTGCTGCTGTTCGTCTGCGTGGCCGTAACCCTCTTCTCACCTCTGGTCCATCTAGCGGAGAGTGAGTTAGCGCCATATGCCGCCACGCATCCCCACCACAGCTTCAGCAGCATCCCGGCCTCTTACTGGTGGGCCATCATCTCCATGACCACAGTGGGCTACGGCGACATGGTGCCGCGCAGCATCCCCGGACAGATAGTGGCACTGACCAGCATCCTGAGCGGCATCCTCATCATGGCATTCCCAGCCACCTCAATCTTCCACACCTTCTCCCGCTCTTATCAGGAGCTCAAGCAGGAGTATAAGCGGGTGTGGAAGGAGGAGCGAGATGAGGAAATAGCTGCTGTGTCGGAGAAGAGTTGGCCCAAGGTTGATTCTTCATTAGATGAAATCAAATCCATCTCAAAGAATGGTAATGACAGGATGATGTCGAGCAAGACTAAGCCTTCTGCACTTCCCTCTGCAGCGTTCTGATGGAGCTGCATGTAAGCAGTCAGACACTTTTTCATTAACTTAAACTGGTGGAACTTTCTCCTTCCTGTATATTTAAACTCCAAAGCACTTATATGATAAACAATATAATATTCCATGTTCTTGATTCATGTTTCCATGAAAGTCTGTTTGCTGTTTATCATGTTACAGTATTAATGTCTTAACCTACACCAGGTCATTAAGGACCCATCTAGGGTTTGGGTTTGCTTATTTTCGGGCTGCACAATTAATCGAAATTTAACCTTGATCACGATTTTTGGCTTCCCAGATTTTAAATAACTTGATCGAGCGATATTGAAAATGCATGCCCCACCATGCTCTCCCTAAATCAGCATCCAACCACAAGCCTGCATGAGCCAATCACAGCCGTTCCCTGCAGGAGTAATGCTGCGGTAAAATACAGATATGCAAAAAAGGATGGTGGGCAGTTGTGTCTGCACTACAAAGCAACAATTTTATTCAACCACATGTAAACGCACCATTCAGTTCAGTTCAGTTTTATTTATATAGCACCAAATCACAACAGCAGTCGCCTCAAGGCGCTTTATATTGTAGGTAAAGACCCTACAATAATACAGAGAAAAACCAACCATCAGACAAAACGCTATGAGCAAGTATTTGGTGCCAGTGGGAAGGAAAAACTCCCTTTTAACAGGAAGAAACCTCCAGCAGAACCAGGCTCAGGGAGGGGCAGTCATCTGCTGTGACTGGTTGGGGCTGAGGGGAGAGAGACAGGACAAAAGACATGCTGTGGAAGAGAGACAGAGATTAATAATAACTAATGATTAAATGCAGAGTGGGGTATAAACCGAGTAATAAGAGGTGAATGAAAAGAAACACTCAGTGCGTCATGGGAACCCCCCAGCAGCCTAGGCCTGAGGATTCAGGGTCACCTGATCCAGCCCTAACTATAAGCTTGATCTAAAAGGAAAGTTTTAAGACTAATCTTAAGAGCACACACTGCAGTATAATTAACACATGAAGGCCAAGAAAACAACTCAAAAGCTGCAAACGTGAATCGTCCAACATCAGCTCAGACGTCCGTAAACTCGAGCCTGTGCAGCGCGTCAGTGCATCCATCCAGCTCACAGAGACACAATGAAATCATCAATCGCATTCCATACGGCCAAAGATAAGTGTCCACTAAACACGGTGAGTAATGAAGGCTTCAGGAAAACAAAGTGGCAAAACCTGCGCTGTGTGCAAAACGTCGCAGCTGTCGAGTGCTTTGCTTCGAATTATTCCCATCGGTCGTGCAGGTACAGTTAAGGGAGGGACAGACGTCAGATTTTGCTTCTCTGGGATGTACTTATGCCAAATAAATGAACACCTCATTTGTCTGCAAAGATTAATTTATAGGAACGTAACACAATGTAAACGTGACAGATTTGTGTTAGGTTTTGGTACAGTTTTTAAAATTAATGTATTTTGATGCAAAGATTTGTATAAATGTGAAGATGTGAAAACATTGTTCTGTTGACATGACCAGTAATCGTGCAGCCCCGTTGACCTCCATCCAGTGTCATATGCCTGTTTATGCATCCAAATCTCAACACTTTTAAGTGAAAACTATGAGAGAAATATATAACAATAATATGAGACTTCACTTAAAATGTAATATTTTCTAGCTTTTGAAAATGTGTCCATTTACCATACAACTGAAAGTAAATGCATCTTCAACCCTACACACGTCACTGCTGGCCTGGTGGGTGTTAAGAGGTTAAAGTAGACCTGTTCTGCTCCTGCTTATTTCCTGCCATATGCGTCCTGTTCCACTGGTGGATGTTCATATTAAACATGTCTGAAGTTTTTAATAATGAGGTCAGTGTATGTACAAGTAATCCCTGCTGCTCTATGCACTCAGCTGATCACAGTTTATTCTACTCTTGGCTCTGTATGATGTCAGAGTGGATCTCCTTATGTGGTCATCTCAGGCACACGGCTCTGGTTGTGAGCGCTGGACCACCTGGTGTTCAAATCTTTTTGTCTGCAAGCCAATCAGAAGATTGGTTTAAAGGGGAAGGAGCTGACGCGGCACCTTCAGAGCTCCTGAAGAGTCTGAGAACCAAAGCGTGGAGCTGGAAATGAGCAGCGTAGTTTCCTGAACTTTGTGTCAAGAAACTAGACACTATAATCTTAGTGTTCTTCCTTATCTCTGTGGCTGGTAGGAGACACCGTGTCTGTAGTAATACACTATTTTTGTACTCACCAACACACGCATACATATTGCACCAATCCAATTACAGTATCGTTGTCGGGAGAACATCAGTGTAATACAAGATCACGTTTCTCCCTTTTAGTTCTTCCAGTTTTAGTCAGATAACTGAAAGGTTTGGCAACAACTTCTTTTCTTCCTGCTTTTGAAATTCATTCACACGCCTTGCTAACCCGACTCCCAATTTCTGGATGTTGCAGTGTCCCCAAATGCACCATCAGTGCTCAGAACCAATCAGCAGAAAAACTGGTGATGAAAACTTCGCTGTGATGGATTACACGGAGAGCGTCACGTCTCAGAGTAGATTTTTTCAGAGGAGTCGGTGGCTGCCTGGAGGGAAGAAAGTCATTTAAAAACCAATCAGTGGAGGTGTTGAAGCATTTTTGAGAACCACCAACTCAGTCCTTTAATGTGCAGATAAATTTCATCCTTCAACTACTCTCGTCTGTGGCATTTTTAAAATAAAATAATAATTGTATTCATTTGCAACAATGAATGGTTTGGTATTTTTTTCTGCACGTGTAGCTCCTGAGCATGCTCTTCTCGTTTCGATGATTACGTGGCAGAAAAATATGACTTAAAAAGAGTTATTTAGAGAAAGAAGCGGAGGGTTTGATTATAACAATCAATGACTGAATGAAAACACTCGTTAGTAATCGGGAAAAGCAACACTGCGACTTTCTGTTCTCTGCACCTTGAAAGTGACAATCAGCGGCAATGAATTACACGCTGTAATAAAGACTTCCTGTGGCGTTTTATTGTAAACACACTAAAATAATATTTAAATTCAGCGTTACACAACAAAAGCCTCCCTTGGGCACCTACAGCCCTGACTGGGTAATACCCCAAACCGGCATGTTAATAGAGCGGCAGCCTCCACGCCTGTAAACCAAAAGCTGCAGTTCCTCTGCAGTCCAGCAGAGGCGCCACAGTGAGTCAGTCCCCATAGACTCCCATGTTAAAACTTTCCAGCAGAAATAAACAAACTGCTTTGGTCTCTGTGGATAATTTCCCCCTTTATAACAGCTGTATGGGGGGGAGGATGTTGTTAAAACTCACCTGTTTAAATTCTATTAAGGCTTAAAGTTTGCATTTTTAGGGGCGTGGGCTCTTTCACTGACAGGTGGATGGCAACACAGGCAGCTGTAGCTGCTAGCTGTCTCCTGGGCTTCACCTCAGCCAACTGGAGTCCCTGAACTGGACCTCTGGGCCGTGTTTGTGCTGTTGGAGCCTTTTGGAGCATTTTTAATGCAGTTATCTGACCAATAATAAATAATATGGCTGCTGTGGCGTCATTGGACTAACAGACTGTCCAAGAGGGCAGAGTTCCAGTCTGCTGAGTCAAATTCTGGGATGTTATTTGGATGTTACTGATTAGCAGGTATCTATGTGTGATGCTCCCATACAGCTAGCATCAGCTGATAACAGTCCTCTTACTACAGGCACTTCTGGCTTCATAAAAGGAAGATGGTGAGAGCCAGAACCATGGACATCATGGACGCTGCACCCATCTTTGTCCTGTTTGAGTACTGGGACACCCGATGTGTCCAGAGAGACTTCTTCTAACTTCTTCCTTTTTTTTTCTGTCTTCCAACTAAAGACAAATCAGGCAGATCATTAAAAAAAGATCTGAATAAATAAATAAAAGTTAAATGTTGAGCCTCCTGATGGCAGCTGAATCTTGGACGGGACTGTTCACACGTCTCCTGATAGAAATGTAACGTCAGATAAAATAATGCGGTCCTCACTTTAAGGCAGGCAGGCTGACTGGAGAATGCTGAAATCTGGCAAAATATCATCTTCAGATGGCAGATTTCTGTTTCCTTTCAGGAAAACACAAAATTTCAACTGGTTTAAAAAAATAGCTTCAGCCAGTTCATACTTCAGCCACTCTCATATTAAATAGGTTGAAATAAACTGGAAAGATCCTTTAATAAGCGGCTGTAACTCTGTGTACTAATGGGATCTCTGCCATCGAGGTTTCATGCACATTTCTGCTCTGATATTATAGCATTATTACAGTTCTGGCATCAGTTTGAATTCAGCTGCTCTGACAGATAAAGAGCTCTTATTTTTCTCCCAGATATTTGACTGAATGCTGAATGGATCGTTTATCTGTTTGCGTGCGCGGCTGTCCTCGGATACATTTCACTTGAAGCGAAGTCTCGTCACACTGACGTCTGTTCTTATCGTTGGTGTTTGGAGATGCAGATGGAGACTGTTCCAGAGCCTCTTTCTATCTCTGCAGAACATATTCAGACACTTGCTGAATTTCACGACTGCTTCAGGTTAAATTACAAACAATGGGAACATTGAAGAGTCCAACAGGCACTCGTTCTTGCCTTCTGTGACCTCTTGTTTAGCTCCACCCTGCAAAGCCTGCTGCAACCCTCTGCAACCCTCCGCTGCACGTGTCCAAATCAGCCTTGCCTCTAACTTTGTCTCCAAACCCCCGAATATTATAAACAGCAGAACAGAGCCGACCTAAGGTTTGATTTAGGCCTCTTCCCTTAGTAACATTCCCAACCCGAGTAAATGTGGAGGAACGCATCAGAAAGGGCATCTGACATGAAATGTTTTCCAAGTCAAACTCGTGCCTCATCAGCTGCACTGACGCTCGTTATAATAAATCAACAGTGAACTCAGATTCACTGAGCTGTGGGACCACGTGGTTCTGACTGCACGGAACAAAGCTGCAGTGGTGCTTTAGCGCACCCTGCTGGTTCAACCATAACATGGTAATTCAGGCCCCTCCATTTTTTTAAAAAAACATTGCTTTGCCTCAGATTTCACTTTATCAGTGTAAAAATGCACAAAAATCTGCAATCAATATTTAAAGCAGAATTTTTCATGTATTAGAGGCTTTTTAATGTCAGTGTGTGAACAGATATAGTTTATCGTATCAGATAACATGACAATGAGACGTCTAAGGATTCCCGCAGTGGCCTCCAGCAGACTGTGGGGTGACTTTGATGTGCTGATCAAATTATCTGTACATTTTCCACCAAAAAAAAATTCTGATGTGATGTTTTATGCACCTGAATGCCTCAGAGCCTCTTTGCTGCTCCCAACAGTTAACACCTGCTAACCATTACTTAGAAATGGAGTTCAGTAATGCTATAATTAACCCATTACAGCCAAGGAAAACCAGCTGAAGGCTTTTGAGGGACAACTGACCAATTGTCTGGCCTAGGAGGGCCCTCAGCTGTGAGCACAGGTCCTACTGAAGAAAATTGGAGAGCAATCAGTCAGGAGGGATAAAGAGAGAGCAATGATCTGTGGTCACCACCTGCTAACATTACCTGTTTGGGGGGGTTGCCTTGTAGTTGCCTCTCCAGCGGACCCTTTGTCCTTGAACTGAAGTTCAATACACTTTGTGTTACTGTGATGATCAAGCGTTACCTTTATTTTAGTATTTTTTTGGTGGTGCAGTTATTCACAGAAAAAATGGTGAAAGACATTAAGAGTCCCTCACAATAGTGCTGAGTAAGTGCCTGGTTAGATGGACATTTTTATTTGTAATGACTTCAGTTTTGTTCCAGTTTAGAAGTTTAGAAAATTAGAAAGTCAAAAAACTAAGAAAGAAATAAATAAAGATTATTTCTGGTATGAGATGATCTTCATTGTGTGAGGGAAACTCATCCAACTTGGATTTAAACGCCAAAATAAATTGCAGAGAATACCACATTCAAAAATAGTGCTTTTATTCTGAAAGGTTCAGTTGCGCTACTGGCATTGTCTTAGTAAACACACATACACACAACTTTTACAACTTTCCTCTGCAGGAGGTAATAAATTATCAGTGTAGGTTCTGCAACAGTTCAAAACATACATGAACACCGTTATTAAAAACATAATTTATCTGTAACGGCTCCGCATGCACACAAAATTCCTTCAACGTTTTCAGGGTTTCTGACTGCTGGATGATGTTCTTTTCTTAAATTCTTCCAGGTGCATCTGTGCATGTTTCCATTTAGGATCAAGGCAGATCTTCTTGTCAGCCACAGTACTGATTCTGAAACAAACACATAATGTACATTATAAATAAAAAAACACAAACAACACACACAGCGTCAGTGATGGAAAGAAACTGAAAGACACAAACCACCTGACTACAAATAAAAATGTTTCATTCAAAATAACTGAGTGTGACCCAGGGAAGGGGAACAGATGATGAACCCACAGAGAAAGATCACAGATCTGCACGTCTGCTGGTTTCCTGCTACACTTTCATGCTGGTGGAGCCCAAAAACGGAGCCAAAACAGAGTAGAGAGCCTGCACTTTGAAACATTTTTCACTGAAAACGAGCAGCTCTACGAGAAGGCCGAGACTGTACTGGCAAAGTGAAGCTGTAGCTGAGTAGCTAAACAATAAGCCACACTAATACAACTACATGAGTCATTCTACTGTAGCTGATTAAACCTTCAAGGTCTCGGCATTTAAAAAAAAAATCACCAGAAAACTTTCTGCATTGTGATGTTGCTGTTTCTATGTCAGCAAAAAGACAAAGTGGAAGATCACTGCAGTGACCACACATGGACAGATACGATGACATGAACATTCAAACACCTGTCACATGACTTCCTGTCTATACTCACATGATTGCTTCATTAGTGCAGCCGCTGGTCATCACCACATGTTTCACCTTCTGCCTTGGTATGTGGATTTTATTACTGATGTTCTCACAGCATCCATCATTTTTTATTGTCATCTGTATCCCAACTGGTTCTGTGAACACACACACACACAGTTAATATGAGTGCAGCTCAGACTCACGACAGTCAGGAGGCACTCCGAGGTCAGAGGTACTCACTGGCAGAGCTGTGTTTCAGGACGCAGAGGAGAATCAGGACTGTGAGAGCCAGCAGAGTCTTCATGGTGCCCGACACAGACGGCTTGAGTTTGAGCTGATGTGCTCTGACCGGCTCTCTGCTCCCTTTATATACAGCTCCAACGTCCACTCTGTCTCCTTCATGGTTAGATCTGTTCTAAGAAGTCACGCTTACCCTCTGCTTCCACTTCTCCTTTCCCTTTCACACGGGCAATTTTCTTCAATGCAGAGAAAAAAATGACTGTCTGCATGCCAGTGCCGCGTTTTCTGAAGCATTTTAACGGCCCACGAGAAATGCTGCTGTTGATTTGAAAATTGCCAGCTTGTACCAGTTTGTATTGGCAGAGCTCAAATCTGTGGGTCAACAATTTACACAAATACAAAGACATTTACACAACTAGGGAGCCAGAGAACCTGGAGAGAACCCACGCAAAAAGGAGAGAGGAATGCAATGTAATGGAAATGATCAGTAGTTAAAGGGGACCTATTCTCCTCATTCCCAGCTCCATATTTCTGTTACTGGATTCTAGAGAAGCTTTGCATGATGCAAAGATCAAAATAATCCTTCTTTGTCTGATACTGGGCGCTGGTGAACCCCCTCAGTTCCTCTGTCTGAAACAAGTCACGTTAGCACGCCTTCCCATTTTGAAAACATCTGACACAAGAGCAACACGCTACCTGCAGAACGACCTGACAAAGAGTGAGCAGCGTCTGCTGCAGCTGCAGGGCTTTATAATATCAGTTGTGACCCTTGAAATCACACTGGGGCTGTTTCAGAAGTTTTTTTAGACCACACGGAGTCTTTAATTTTGAAAAATGACATGATTCTGTTTCTGACTTCCTGCCCTCCTCACCTGCTCCGTACAGCTTGACAAGCTGTCTTTAAAAAATTAAGTCAATACAAGACTAAATCAAACTGAAGTGCTGCTGTTTGGAGATAACAAACTTGGGATGGTTGGGATGGTTTTGTCTTCCACTGACTGAATTCAGTGAAGTTCTTTTATATGTGTGCAAGAGGCAGAAATATTCTCATCAGGTAAAATACAATCCTCGGGTTCATGTGACTGGAAGTGTATATGGAGACAAAACAGCTTGTTCTACTACTGACTCTTGTTTTGAGCTACTGGTACCCCAGGTGCTGACAGTCAGGCTCGTCATCATTAGAGGCAATCTCAGTGCAACGAGATATCGAAACCAGTGTCAGTCCCATATTTCCACAGTCTGTGACCGAACTCTATCCTTCAAGATGACGACGCTCGCCACCACAGAGCGGGTTCATCAGAGACTACCTGACAACGGCCTGCCTGCAGTCCTGACCTCAGCCCCATCGAAAGAGTCCCCACAGCAGAGTGTGACCAAGCTGGTGATCAGCATGTGGAGGTGCCAGGCTGTTGTGACTGCGTGTGGTTCTTCCACATGCTGCTGAGGCTCCTGTTTGCTACATGAATAAATGGATAAAATGTATTCAGACTTCAATCAGCCAATCCAATAAACAACAGCAACCAATAAATAAACAATAAACAGGCTTTCCTGCCGTGTAAGATTTATTGCCAAGAAGCATCGTTACAACAAAGAAATAATCAAGTTTGTGTGATAAGTGAAATAATAGTAGTAATTCTGTTAGCAGTCGCAGGATGAACAGCTGAAACCTTTAAAGCTGTCTTCTGTGAGTTTCGATCGCTGCAAACGTGTTTTCTGAAGTAGAAAACGTGTTTACCGGAGCGGATACTCGCAGCCTGCACTGCAGTGCTGTAACACGGGGTCAGCACTGTGCAGTTTTCACTTCCATGCCTACTTCCACCAGAAAAAGGAAGTTTCTAAGAATCTGTTGGGTTTTTTTTACTCTGAAGAAAAAAAATTCACACATTCATAATAAATGTTTGTACTTGGTTATTCTGGGCATATCATTCAGAAAAGGGGAGAAGTGACAGAAAACCAGTTTCAGTTTCCTGGTTCACCCCTGCTCCCATTCCTGCAATCGTCACAGCTGAACGTGTTAACGCACGCATGCACAATAACCCAGATCAAATATATAACTCCAAATGTCTGAAACAGGAGAATCAGTTCAACCTCTGATTCAGTTCTGCCTGCGAGTGACATTTGATTTAATCACAGCACGTCAGGTTACAGCGTAGGGTTCAGAGGGGATCTCCTGTTGAAGCATGAATCCAGGTTGCAGGTTTTTATGTGTTTCCAGCAGCGGGTTTTCAGACTCCCGCCTCTGCAGGCTGCTCAGCATTTATCTGATCTACAAGAAAACTTTCACAAGCAAGTCCTCCTGCCTGGATTATTATGCAGCTCTCAGGATGCTGCACATCAAAGCTTCTCCTGAATTTCATCAGAAAATATTGCAGATATTTTTCACCTTTGTTTGGCTGGTATTAAAGTTCATGTGACTGTATTATTCGGACCCTTACATCCAGCCCCAACTCCTCTTAGACTGACTGCAGGGAGGCCGTGGCTCACAGGAAGGATTTTCAGTCTATTGAATGTTTGTCACAGAATTTTACTGCATCATAGTTCAGCTCACCAAATGTTGGGGTTGTGAAATTGGACGCTTATCTTTCCATTAGTTAAAATATTTCTGGACCGAAGTGGTCAATCACCCATTATCAGTACAATTTGACTTTTTGAACCTTTAAATGTTTTTATCTATTCAACCATACTTGGATCATTTGCTTTTCATACCAAAGGGACATTTTTCTGGTAATACTTTTTTTGGCTGTGGTGACTGTAGTAGTGCTAGTTTTCATAAAGTAAAGGCTCTGAATACTTTCTGCTCAGATCAATCAGGAAACACCAGCAGTGTTGCATCAGTGCAGAAGACGTGACGTAGCGGTCGTGTTGTGGTTTAAAGGTTAAAAAAAAACAAAACTGGCTTCCTTAACTCTTCATATGAATTTAAAATTAATCCCATAGTGTCAGTTTTCTACCACGAACGCAGACAAGGAAGTGAAACTGAAAATGTCCAGAGACATTTTAAAGCCAACGTTGCTGTTATTAATTGAAATTGTAGTTATTAGAAATTTACCTTCGGAGAACTTCGGGAAGCCTGAATGCATCGGCTTAAGTGACAGTGTGTAAAGTTTGTAGAGCTTATTGAACTAAAATATGAAGGTGTTAAACATAAACTGTGCCAACAAATGAATCCATGTTTTTATTACAAAACAAGAAAATGGAAGAAACAAAGGGAAAAACTCTGCAAGTGTTTAAGTCACTCCCTGTAGAAACCTTGTGCTTACTTCCCAGCATGCATTACATTCCATTAAAAATCCTCCACATGAAAATAAAACGAGTTTTCGATTCATTTCACGTGACAGAAAGACTTTATTGTCCAAGTCCTTATCCTTGAACTCATCAGGCATTCCATAAATATCCTAAAAAGTATTTATCATAAAGTGCTAACATCATAAAAACAGTACAGCTGAATGGCGGGGCAGGGTTCCAGCAGCCATCTGAGCTTAACCGACAGCCTGTTATTGACTGCTGCTAATTTACCACTTAAGCCAAACCATTCTCTGGGGTATACAAAAAACCTACACTAACAAACTAAACAGACACTCCTCCAAGATCTGATCCCTTCCAATTCAGCTCCAGCATATACTGAGTCTGAGTTTGTACTGCTCTGCATCCCCTCACAGGCAGCCTTACCAAGGCCCGCACGGCTGCCCAGACTTCCCAAATTCACGATAAGCCGGGTATCCCCACGTCCAGTCAGGAGAAATCCTGGTATCAATAAGCCAAATATATATGCCACGTCCTCAATCGACAGTACAGCCAGGCACATCATCTTCCACTCTCCACAGGAATCCATAATGTAGCCAGCCGGGTATGTCAGTCGGACAAGAGGATAGAGGGTTCTCCTTTCCCCAATCTCCTCGTGATGAAAACGTGATCATCAAAAGCATTGAGAGACCAGCTGACCAGATCCATAATTTTAATTTCCAGTTCAGAAGATGTGTGAAGAGAGGCTCTAAAGCAGCAAAGCAGCAAAACAGGGTAGATAAGGAAGGGTTAGGGAGAGAATAAATAAATAGTAAGAAATAATAAAATATTTCCCCACTAGACCTACCATGCAAAATATATAACTAGACTGGTAATTGCCTATTCCTTGGTATGCCCGGGAACCTTTAAAAGGCCCCCAGGAAGCTCAGAGACTCTTTTGGCTTGAACAGCTTTTTGGAGAAAGCACAGGTAAGAATTCCTTGCAGTCTAAAGTTTTACCTTATAAAATGTCAATATATGCTAACCATTAAAATACACATTCTATAAATGCTGAGATGTAATTTCCTGCTGATTTACCAAACGTGCCATAGTAAAACATTTGTTCCTATGCAGACCTTCACCAGCGCCAGCTTTTAATGTGACTGCATTCTTTTACATATATGTTAAAATTATCTGTGCATACTCTTCATTACAAGCAGTATATAAAAAATATAAAGCTATATATTTATATACTCACATATTTTAAATAAAGTAATTAAATAAAATACCTTCAGTTTCATTTCTAAACTTACTTTATTAATTTTAAAAAAGTCAGAAACTACATGGTAAAACATGAAGTGTGTGGTTCCTCATTGAGGTCACTGATACCAAGTATAACACTGCTGTCCCTTTGGTTTGTTCCTGGTGGTTTTACCCAGAAAACCTCACTTCCTGTGGCTTCAACATGTGTACAGACCAACTTCCGAGTCGTGTGATCCAGTGAGAGGAAATGGACCGCAGGCTGCACACATCTCCAGCTTCAGACGGAGCTGCTGAAGCATGGTGCACTTTTCATGTTGTAATTTCAGGGCACAGTGCCGTCATGTTTGTTTAGAGCTGTTTTTTCCCTGTGGCCTTTCATATAGAAAACTGGTCTTATATGATTTACGAAAATCATGAACAGCTTTTGGGAAATGAGTTTTAATTGTAGAGAAAATTCTTAATCATTCTTACCCAAAGTAGCAAACAATGAAAGCTGTGTGTGTGTTTTATGGTTTGATTGGGGTGATTTATTGTAGGATGGGTGGCAAACATCACTGTCCCAGTGCCCGTGCAGACGCTGGGATTTAGAGGGATCAGATTAGTGCTTTCTAACACAGTGAAACTGCAGCAGCAGGCTGTAAAGCTCAGAATGGACCTGATAAGTAATGAAGGTCAAATAATCATGAGAGACAAATCTCAATCTACTTTGATATTTTACTAAAGCTGCAAGTTGAGATCATTTCCTGTTGGGCAGTAAAACGACCACCCACAGACAGAAAACACATAAACACCTGCACTCTAACTTGTACTGCAGTATTTTCACTTCGCACTACTTCATTCTGAGACTGTTCTGTATGTGATCTGATTTTTCTGGTGTTTTAGGATCGTTTTTGCAACAGTGTGATAAACAGCACCGCCTAGTGGACAGCATTATGTTTAGGTGTGAGGAGTTCACTCTACAAGACTGACGTGCTGATTAATTCAAATTATTAAATCAAATAAACTCAGTTTTTATCAGCTTGTTATTAACATTAATCTTCATCAACTCAGTTTATTTGAGTTGGTTTAAATTAGAAAAACCAAGGGCTTGGAAATGCTGCTTTTCAGTGGTGAAAAGTAACTAAGTACATTTACTCTGAGTTTTTCACGCGTCCTTCTGCTCTGCTTCTAGAAATAAAGAACTAGTTTGAGAGAGTTCATCCTTGGCTGTGCGAATGCCCTCAGAATTTTAAATAAAATCATTTTAATTTTATTTTTGAATGACTTTACAGAGAAGCAGCCATCGCCCCTCAGCAGAAGGATAAAATAAGGACTGCATTTCCCATCGCTTGCATTTGCGCCCTTTCAGATTTCAACATGATGACCTTGAGAATCTGGCTCACGAAAGCGGACCTTTAAAAAGCATTTCAACCCAACTCTAATAACAATCAGTCTGACAGAGACTTTTAGAGTTTATTTGGAGAAATTTAAAAGACTCGATCTGCATCGACCAAGATGACTTTCAGCAGGCCTGTACTGTAGCTTGTACTTCAGTAATTTATGCCTGTCAAGATTAGCCAGGATAAGATTCAAAATGGGTTTACCACCCACCCGGCTGCAGGGCGCCTAACACTGAAGCAAGCGCTCCTGTTGCTTCATCCCCTGCCTCTCTCTCAGTAGGTAATTCCATTCACCTGTGCAGCTCACTGCTTCACTCGCACCAAGGACAAAGCCCTGCAGCTCACAGCTCCCACAAAAGGCACCGCTGGTATGGTAAAATGCTCATTTAAATAGACAATATTCTTTGGATGAACGTAGGATGAAGTTAGTGTTTGATTATTTAAAGAATATTTGATAATGTGTGTGACTACTTGCACTGAATATAAGATAAAACAGTTGACAATATTTATGAAATATTTTAAGACCAGCTCATTGATTGGCATTGATAACGTTTAATCTGAAGAACATGTTTATTTGACTAAAATGCAATAAATATTAAATGTGTAACTAAAGTTAAAATTGTTTAATGGACCACATGACTCAATGGTTTCAATAAATAAATGTTCATGTTGCTAAAAGTAGTGCCTTTATTAATCACGTAGTTTAAAGCAAATCTTTTTCAGGGTGCAGTGAATTTGTTATAATTTGATGTTTGATGTACATTTTCTCTGTTCAAAGGTTCTCAAGCTACTCAACCCTAATCATCCATTAAGCCAGTTGCTCATTTGCCACTGCACCTAATGCTAAAATAACCTAATGAATGCAGAATATATATATATATATATATATATATATATATATATATATATATATATATATATATATATATATATTCCTTAAAGGAGGCCCTGTTTTCTGAAATCACGTGACTGCTTCATTGTGTGATTCGAGTTGCTGAAAAAGAAGTGGGAAACAGGAAGTGTTCAGGGTGGGTCACGCCTGCTTCTTCAGACTTCTGTGAAAGTGTTTTCTAAGGCTGTGGAAGTGATACCAAAAAGAATCACCTGAGACCCAACACTGTCATTTTTTTTAAATTTGTGAATAAAAATTAATAAAGCACCTCCACCCAAGCACTTCCTGTAACTGTTTACCCACAACCACATCACACGCTATCTCTGTACTGTGTACAGTGTTTTGATGTAAATGTGTGTATATATGTATTGATATATTTTTTTATATATAGTGTTTGCTATTTTATTTCATTCTTCTCTGTACTTTAGCTCTTGTAATATGCAAATGTCCCCGTTGTGGGATCATTAAAGTTTATCTTATCTTATATTTTATTAAAATACCACGATCAGCATAGATTTATTTAAACTGGCTTTACAATACCTCAAATGGAGATCTTGACAGAATTGCATAATTAGGCTAAAAGATCCCCCAGTCGACATGTAACAGAAGAGTATGAATGCTGTACATCAAATGTCCAGCAGGTGTCAGCACTCCTAAATGAGCTGTAGCAATACTAACTGAACCAAGTAGATGCTGCACA